>KE159057.1:50517-84473 GCA_000411055.1 Leavenworthia alabamica | reverse complement strand
TAAGTGAATAATTATTGTATATAAATATATTCAATGGCAAAATTAGTAAATAAGTACTAGTTTATTTTTTTTTAACATTGCGGAAATAATATATAGATATTTAATCTGTTTTGAATTAAGGGTTATGTTAATATATAATTTTTATTTTAAATTAAGTATTATTTTATACTTTTAAGTTAAATATTTAGTAAAATTATAATTTTATTTTTACTGTTTTAATATATTAACCCATAAGTTTTTTTAATATATTACTTTAAATTATATCATAAGAATTATAACATTATGATTTAATTTTCATTTTACACGAAGAAGGCTAGATTTCTCGAATGAGTCAATTTATAGGGTTTGAAGATTCCTCTGTCTCTCCAAAGAATGATAACAATTTCCAAGAAATTCTATATCAATAAAAAATGATTATATATAGTACTACTCCTACTATATATAATTGCACAGCCAAACTGTTTCTCTTCCTCCATCGGGTCTCGTGAGTGGCTTGGAATATTTGGATATTAAGAAATCAGATGATCCTTTAACAATATAAATTTCTCACCTGTCATTAAAGCCATACGAGAAGCTCGACAACAGCAATCCAAACCCCCCAAGACCATTGCAAAACCCAGGGTCGGATCCAGAAAAATTTGACCCATGTTTTAAAAGCATTTTCAACAAATAGTATTGTTATTACGTAGAATGGTTCACGTGCAAACTAGTTAAATTTTGTTAATATGTAAATTAATTTTTGTTACATCTACTTGTAACTAAAACCAAAACATGCATGTTTTGTAATGTAAAAGTTAATGTCAAAAGGAATAGGGAATTAACAATATTATTTGTGAGAGAAAAAAAAAGGTTTAAAACTTTAAAAGCGAAGCTAAGGGGAATGATGAAAAATAAAGCATGCATTGTCCGTACCGTCAAAAATCTTTGTCGGAGAGGATGTGTCGTTTCTTATGAAATGATATTCTCTTCCTTATTTTTATATTTTCTTTACCTTTCGATAGCATCAATTCCTACAAACACCAACAACCAAAACTCTCTTTCTTGTCTCCTTGAGTTCTTTCCTCAGTCTCATTTTATTAATTGTATATTATATTATATTTGTTTTTTTTTTTTCGTTTTACATCTTTTAAACAAACAAATATAGTTAGTTCTCTGTCATTTTTTAGCATCATTTGGAATAGATACGTCTGAAAGATAAATAAAGATCATTGGATGAGTACTGAATCAATTCAAAATAAAACTAATTTTGATTTAATATTCGATATCCAGTGGAAATGGCCCATTATAATACTATCATATCAAACCTAATTATGTCTTACAAAGTATGTATCATGCGCGGACGTATGTAAATTCGATTTAGATAACAGTCATTAATTTTACAAGTGACAAACAAAATTTTAAATGGAACACTAGAAGCTAACGTTGGACATATGCGAAAGGCGATCAAAGACATGGTCACTAATAATAATATTAGAATCTAGATATTTTAATATTTCAATTGTATATAAACTCTCACTTGTATTTTATTATATTTTGAATGAAGAAAATATTTCTTCCCCAAATCATAAATAACGTTATCTCATGGTATTTATAAACCCAGTTAAAACACTATTGAATAAAAAATAATTTTTCAAAATTTAAGTAAACTATGGCCATTCTAGCTGATTAAAATGGAAAATATAGACTCTATATACCAACACATTTGTTCTAGTGGCTAAGATGTTTACAATTTGGGCCTATAAATAAACGAATATTCTCGTATCAATCACTTCGGCCAAAACCCAAGTTAGAGAACTGAATATGTCAACCCTTTGGACCAACCGAACCCACCTTGTTATCGACCATTTTAACCGAGACCATATACAAGACTACAATATAATTCAAATTACATGGATTAAAATTTTTTCACTTGTTTGTATAAGCGTACTGTTTTATTGCTTATTAGTATTTTCTCCGTTTATAAAAGAATATCATCCTATATATTATTTTTTGTAACTAAAATATTATCATTTTAAAATATTAATATATATATTTGATAAAAGATAATTTACAAAAAAAATGAAAAAATATATAACAAATCCCTAAAAGTTACAAAATGATAAAATAGAAATTTAACTATATTTTTTAATTTATTTGAAAAATGTACATTTTTGTAGAAGCAGAGGAAGTATTAAGCTATTTTTTATAAACAACTAAATATTCAACGATCAGAGAAGATAACATAAAATTAAGATAAGTAGAACTAAAAGTTTTTAATAAAATAATAAATAGAAAAAGAATTTTAAGTTTGATTGGCTGTCGAGGTAAGTAGCAAGATCAAGAGATTTGATTCGAGGAAAAACAATTATATATAAAATCCTTAACAAATCAATAATTCGGATTAATATTAAATATTAATTTACGAGTAAAGATAGAGAAGATATAGACATAATGTAGTAGGGGAAATGCATGTGCGCACAATCTACTGTAGATATTATTTCATATTAATATTAGTTTAATAAATATCCTCTCCACTATGCTCTGTCTTTTTTATGATATCTTAATTACTCATCAAACCACTTATAATCTCGACATAATCCCCTCTTTTGATACACTCTCCTGTCTCTAATTTGTTTTTTATAACAATTATTTTGTTTAGTGCATATCTAATTATACTTAATCAAATATATTTAATAACTACTATATTATCTAATTGACAGATATTAGGTGTCAATCTTATAAATTTTTGATGATTAAATATTATTATTATAAATAATTTATAATTACGAAAAAACTATAGTAGTTAATCAACCATTCCTATCTTTAAATTGTCACTATATTTATTTTTTTTTTATTTTTTTATTTTTCTAAAATTATTTTCTCTTTCTCTCCCTATTTTTCTTAGACATCTTTTTAAATGATTCAAAATTTATTTAATAACAAAATTTATTTTTCTCTTTTATTAAATGTTTATATTATATTTTTATAAGATTTGAAAAGCCAAAAAATTTTATTGATGAGAGTCAGTTAACTCTCAATTTTAGTGTTATATATATATATATATTTTTTTATTAGATATACTTATTTTTCTGTAATATTGTTTTTGTGCTATTTACGTTTGGTTCTAACATTGACTTTTTTTTCGTACTATAAAATCTTAATTTAAATATTTTTTTTAAATTAATTTATTTTTCAAATTATAATCAAACAAAAATCTAATGGAACTTTCAAAAAACTTTAATCAAATATATAAATTAATATTTTCTTAAGAAAGTTTTTTTTGATAATAATTGACAATACATATACTCCTACATAGCATAGCAAGGACAATTATGCTAGTATATGTATAATTAATCATGTATATTAACGTATTCTTTTTGGTTGTAAAATTTCAGACTAATTCTTTCCATTAATGCTCAGACTTCAACCCTCTATACAAAAATATGTTTAGGATCCTAAACATATATATTTTTAAAAATCTATTATGGTATATATAGAGGTTTCAGATATTTAATTACATTTAGTTTGGTTAAATATTTATGATTTTTTAAAAATGTTTAAATATAATAAATAAATTAAAAATTAGAATATCTTACGTACTGACAATGAAAAATGCGTACATGATTAAAAATAAAATTCCAAATACTAACTAGACTTAACCAATAAATTAAAATAAAATATTTAGATGGCTCAACGTTAATTTTGCCGATTCCATTTGTTTTTAAAGAATATAAACAATAATATATATTTAGAAAAGAACAACAAAAGTAAGATCTAATTTGTTAATTCGTGTCACATCATAAAATTAGCTGCTAATCAAATTTGAGGTTATCGAAGTGACACCTATATGTGGACTGTGGTTACACACAAAAAGAATATTTACGTCAACCTAACACGTGTCTAGCTGTTACTGGTTTAGCCAAAAGTGACCTTGTTGCAACATTTCTTAAATATTATATATCAGAGCTAATTAAGGATAGAACATGTTCGAAGAATCACATGATTCACGACGTAAGTTTGTAAACATTATTTTTGATTAAAAGTTTATAATATAGCTAAGTAGCTAACACAATATTATAAGACTGAGATCGAGGATAGCAAGATTATTTCATCTTAACAATATCTATACAAATTTCATCAAATACTAATTTTGATATACCACTTTTCTAAAATACTAGTTCACCATAATATATATTAGTAGTAATATAAATCATGGTTATTTATTTTCAAATACAATATAATATTGAGATTCTGTCTATAATTTTTGTGTCTGCAAACAAGTACTGTACATTACATGCTACGAAGTAGATTTTATGAATCTACAAATTAATTTTGAATCTTAAAAAATCCTTTTTATTATGTATAAAATAAGTGTTGACCAAACATATATAATAATAATAGTTACAATTAAGTCATTTTGCGTTACACGTATATTCTATAGTTTAATTACATTATACGTTTCTTAATAAGTATTTTTGAGAAATGTTTCTAAATGCTCTACTATATTGTTAGCAGTAATTTATGAATATAAGATCTACTATTACATCTCAAACATTTCTGGACCTCTGATGACGAAACAAATAGGAATAATATCATCATAATGATTGATTTATCTGAACCTGGTATAAATTTTAGTGAAAAAAACAAAACAAAAAACTCTGAATTCTGTTGTTTATATATTTTCTCGATAATATTATATATGGAGAATCAAAAACTTTGTAATAACGAAGACCTTGTTCGTCAATATGAAAATAGTATAATAATAAGTCGCGTTATGTATATAATTAATCTTAGTTTCTCGACTAAAGGAATAATTAGATCGAATCAACATCCAAGTCTTTGGTGTTGGAATTAGTCATCCAACGAGAAATAATTAAGATAATTAAGCTAATCATTATTATTATTTTATTGCACAATCATTGTTAATTAAAAATTGTAAATTAATTTGTTAAAAATAAAATAAAAATCACATTAAGGGCATAAAATCTATGTAATATAATGTATTTGTGTGCGTGGCATATCTATTGAAATCTGGACACAATCTGATCCAGCGATGCAGTAGTTATAATCAAATGATAATTAATGACAACAAATCTTAGTTTTTATTTTTTAACTTAAAAATAAAATGTAATTTTCTAAAGCTTATAAAAATGAGATCACAAATCCACCATGAAAGAGATATTCTCTCTCTAGTTTTTGATTTTCATGTGTAGCTGGAAAACACAAGATCCGAAGTGATAAAACATGGGAAGTAGTTTCTTTGGTAGACCAAACATGGGAGGATCTTCACTGTCTTCATCTTCTCCGACATCTTCCTCTTCTTCTCCTGCGACGAGAAGAGGGAAGAAGAATGGCTCTGATAAGCCAAAGCAGCCACAGAGAGGTCTCGGAGTTGCACAGCTGGAGAAGATTAGATTACACGGAGAAATGAGTTGCAATAACTTGGACAGTTATAACCCTTCTTTGTATCCTCAGGTAACGTATACAAAGACAATATTTATAATTCATTTTAAATATTATAAATTGATTAACATATTAAACCTATGTGTGTACGTATATACATAATCTGGTCGGAGTCCGTATATGTTTAATTGCTTCTGTCGGATCATCGGATCTCTTATAAGAATCCGACATCAAATTATTAAATTATATATGTTCATGAGTATTATTATAAGTTTTATAACTAAAATTAAACGTTATATGTAAATGTGAATGAAGGAGGATGTGAGGATGCAAGGAGGATATTCATCCATACCATCATCATCATCATCATCATCATCACCATCATTTGCTCCTTACGGCTTCTATCCAAACATGATGGTACAATATTTATTTCCCTTTTATGATATAGTCATGTGCAATATAGACACGATAAAAAGTGTGTAAAGAAGATTTTACTAATTGAATTCCTAATCTAACTTGATTATTTCAAAATATCCCATCCTAATAGATGTGGTTGATTATGTTTCCATCTTTAACAAAAGTCATTTCAAATAATCATGAAAATATCTAAATTAATAGAAAAATAATAATTATATTAATGGTTTCTTTGCAGATGGGTGTACATAGAGATCAATACGAAACAGCAGCCATGAGGTTAACATATAGAATCATTTTTATGTGTAGTTGTATTTAATTATGTTGTGTATTTTGTTTAGTCTTAAAAATGACTTTTGGTTGTTTGTTACAAAACAGTTGGAACCCAAGCAACGGCGTCTTAGAGAGCCAGCATTATTTGGAACCAAACATCACCAAACATTTCTTACATGAGGTTCTTACTCTATACACATATATAAAGACTAAAGAGATACATCGATCATGTATTAATTAGTAAAAATGGTAGTGTGACATGGTCATATCTTTAGTTAAGGGGCATGCATGCTAAGTAAACACATTCATTCACATGATGCTCATGATTTGTATGTATATTTATATATATGTTTCTAAAGATGACCTAATTGAATTATCAGTAATTAGTACTTTCGGTATATTGTAGTTTAGTGAAACCATACTTCAATGTAGTTATGTCTTTGGTTAAATGTTGTTTGATTTGTTCAATGTGTTATTCATTGTACGTTGTCGATTTGTATCAAAGTGATTATAATAATAATAAAATATGTCTTGAAATAGGATCCAATAAGTTCAACAAGGCGGAGTAAATCATTAGGATCGGCCGGAAACCAATATACAGGATCGAATGAAAACGAAGAGCTAGATTTGGAGTTGAGATTGTCACTTTGATCTTTACTTTGCAATAATTTGGTCATTATAAAATTGAAAAGAAGTCGTGCATTTAAATTTGGGGTATCAAATTTCTTTGATTATGAAGGATTGATTGTACATTTTGAAGGGATTAATTAAATGCTACATAACTAGGAGGCTCCCAAGCCAACAAATGTAACATCTCGATTCTTTTCATTAGTGTTATTCCATATCTCTCTCCGTCTCAAGAGAAAAAACAAATCCTATTTAACTATTTTGATGATTTGATTAAATCCCATTTATGGTAAAATCCTCTGGAATCAAACATATAAACTCGATTAGGAATCCATTTTAAAACATACATTACCATTGTAAGACATGTATGTTCAGAGGTTTTTATTGTTGGATCAAGTTTCGGAACTGGAAGCAATAATATGAATCTGTTTATATTTCATTGTTTAAAAACATAAGCTTAAAAAAATAGCAATCAAGCAGTACGTAGTTGGAACATCAACAGGTCCAGAGGTTGTGTTGTTGCAGCTACATCTATGTTCTTTTGTACATTACCTTCCTCTACTGTGGACCACGATATTTTATTTATTGCAGATATATTTCGTTTCGTCATATTTTATGTATCTTCATAGTTTATTTAATACTCATTTTCAAATGAGTGGGACGGAGAAAGATCAATCTGTATGAAATTGTAAGATTGGTGTACGTTAATAACAGCTCTAGAGAACATACAAACCCGTAAAATTTCAATTAAAGCAATTACTTATTATTAAAAACGGTAAAACATGAGAAAAAACGGTCGAATGGTCTTAAAAACTAAAAAGCATAGAGAAATCATATAAAATCAACATTTCAGTTTTCAAGATTGCAAAACCAGACCATAAACCGAACAGTGTGAACCAATATATAGATAGAGAACGTCATTTCAAGACATTGTTGTTGTCTCATTAACGGTTAATAGGAGTGTTCATACGCTCAACTATCTTATTCACTGCATCACGGGACATCACAAGCGTATCGTGGAGCAAAATGCTGTAAACGTTTAGCCCCTGAAAAAACAACAATATTCAATATACCACTTTACTGATAAACCAAGTAATTTGATGTGTGATGATTATGTTACTTACTATTGATGGAATTATGTTGACATAGTGGAGATTTTGTGTGGCTAGCTTTAGTTTTTCATCGATAGGACCACCTTCTACAACAAGCACTTTCTTTGTCTTCTCCATTTGATTGT
The DNA here is from genome assembly GCA_000411055.1 of Leavenworthia alabamica. Classification (NCBI taxonomy): domain Eukaryota; kingdom Viridiplantae; phylum Streptophyta; class Magnoliopsida; order Brassicales; family Brassicaceae; genus Leavenworthia; species Leavenworthia alabamica. Next base: position 76,540 of record KE159057.1, on the reverse strand, counting down.
AGTAGTTCACAATATTCTTGGTTTTATGTGATGGCAATGCCAAATCATCAAACACAATAAGCTGCATAAATTTTCCAAAAACAATGATCTCATCATAAAGCATAATAGGTTATAAGTGAGAAGAGAAAGAAGCTGACTTTTCCTTCTGCAGCTCGAGCTGTCAATGCTATTTTCAGTCCAAGCCTTCGAACCTTCTTATTCATCTTTATAGCATGGCTTCTCGGTTTTGGTCCATGCATTACACAACCACCTCGAAACTAATGGTTGAATATAGTTCAATCAAACATCTACATATGGTGTCAAGAAACCTTGAAAATTTCCAAAACCTATTTACCTGTGGACCACGAAGTGTACCATGTCTAGCTCGACCTGTACCTTTCTGATTCCATGGCTTTCTACCAGTTCCACTTACCTCACTTATTGTTTTAGTCGAATGAGTTCCCTAAACCAAATGTGTCACATTCATTTTTGATATTATTTGCTTATATGACTGAACTAAAAAGTATTGTAGTTACTTACCTGCTGGCGTTTAGCAAGCTGCCACTTCACAACATTGTGAATAATATCTTTCCTTATTGGAACATCAAAGACATCACCTGATAAAACCATGAAACCCTTTTCCTCGTTCTGAAAATTTGTCACCGGTATGACCAAGTCTTGATATTGTCCTATTGCAAAGACCAAAGTCAGCTATAACTTTTCTGAGAAATATAATATGGAAGAAGCAATATGATAAACATCATCAATCACAAAATGAGGCCAATACAAGTGAAACACTAATACTCAAATCTGCCTTAACCTTCATATAATTAAGCTAAAATAAGGCCAGGCTAAACCATTACTCCTCCCAAACCACAGAGCAACTACATTTTCTCTCATGTCTCAAGATCAATCACAAAAATTAAAAAGTGGAACATTCTAAAATCTGTGTTAATCTTGATGTAGTAAGCTAATATAAGGCATAAAAGACCATTACTCCTCCCAAAACGCAAAGTAACAAACAAATTTCTAACATCAGTATTCACTCTCCACACCCCCAATTGAGTTCCATAATTCTCAAGAACGATACAAAAAAGCTCGGCATAACAAAATGAAATACACACCGAGATCGAAATTAGCTCAAAACCAGCTTGTAGCAAAAAAACATTCTAAAATATGTGTTAACCTTGATATAAATAAGCTAAACAAGGCCATATAAAACTATTACAAAAAGATCATAACGAGATTTCAGGGATTAGCTTGTAGCCAAACCTATGGTCCGATCAGGTGTAATCACAGTCTTTTTCATAAGTAAATCAGAAGGAAATGTATCATCATGAGTCAAAGTAGAAAGCTTTCGATTGGAAAGTAAACTCATTCCATACTGCAAACAAAGATAAAATCAAAATAATAATAATCATGAATATATATGAAACAATCATTTATATAAAAGAACGAACCTTGAGATCACTAGTAAGATAAGATAAACCATTTCCAGATGAATTAGCATACAAATCTGTTCGAAATAAACATAGAATTCAAATCTGAGATGAAGAAATTTGCATTAAAGAAGAATTGAAAATGAGAGAAGCTTACTGGATGAAGAGCAGCGTACTAGACTTGTTGTTAAGGAACGAAATATCCTTGACGCAGCCATTAGCTTATGATGAAGAAACGAAAACCCTAGCTACTGCTATTCTACAATCCACCGGAATCACAAAAGGCGCCGATTTTGTGAATTATCGAGGGAGGTTCAGTGAAGAAGGTTTACTGATCGGGTTATTAAGAGATGGATCGGATATTAATTGGGCCATTATTTAAATAAATTGTGTAAAATGTAAAAAGCCCATAAGTCTGACTTTTGTATTTGTACAAATCAATTATTTATGGGCATATGAGTTTAAGCGACACTAGCATCACTCTATTATCCTAAGTAATTAAATGAGCCAATTTCAAAGCCCAATTCCGGGACGAGATCTATTAATGGATAAATATAAAATATTCGAAACAAGGCCTATTTGGCTCAAATTTGAAATTATTTCTTCAGAAAAACAGAAACTCCTCTCTCTTCAACTCTTCTCTGTTTTACGGTCGAAGAAGGTAACAATGGAAGCTATGCTTGTGGACTGTGTACACAACAGTCTACGTCATTTTGTGTACAGTAATGCTATTTTCATGTGTGAGCGTCTCTGCGCTGAGTTTCCTTCTGAGGTACCTCTCTATCTTTCACTTTTTTTGTCCCCTTCAAATTCTGTAAATCGAAGCTATTTCTATGGTGAAAATAGTGGTTATCGTTTTTTAATTCATCTGGATATCTTTGAATTTTGTCATATATTCATCTCTGCTTAGATGTGGAATTCTATAGCTTCAATGGCGTTTCTTCGAGATCGATTTTGGTTTAGTTGCCTTTTAGCCCTTTGCTTATCGAGATATATGTGTTGTTTCTTTTTAGATTCTCCGAAATAATTGACATTTTCTATATATGATTCCTTAGTGGTATGAGTCAACTGTTAGAAGAAATCTCCGGGCATATCTTAAAAATTGTTGAAATTTAATTATAACACAGCATCAATAAGTTTTGATAAAGTATTCATTCAGCCTTTGTTCTTGATTAATCATAAAACACTCACAGCTATTGTCTATTTGTGAGGTCAATAAAAGACTAGCCTTTGGGGCCTTCTTGTGTAAAATCAGTTTCTTCTCTTCTATAGGTTAATTTGCAGCTATTAGCTACCAGCTACTTGCAGAATAATCAAGCTTACAGTGCATATCATCTGTTAAAGGGTGTGTGACATATCAGCAACATATCAGAATCTTGTGTCTACTTTTGATAGGTTTTGCTCATCCACTAATATCTTTTTTTTGGGATATTATGTAAAGGAACACAAATGCCTCGTTCCCGGTACTTGTTCGCGTTATCATGCTTCCAGATGGACCTTCTCAATGAAGCTGAATCTGCACTTTGCCCTGTTAGTGAACCAGGTGCGGAGGTATATAATGTTCTCTGATAGATTGCCTTTCTTCACTCACAAAATTCATTCAATGCCTTGTTGGCTAACTGAATGTCTTCTTAAAGACCCAGTGTGTCGGTATTTGGACCTTTTGTGTTGATTTAGTTCACTTAAAAAATAATAACATAGATTTTGATTATCCTGCAGATCCCAAATGGTGCAGCAGGTCATTACCTTCTTGGACTTATTTACAAGTTCGCTTCCTATTCTCTCTATGCACTTTTGTCTTGCTTCTGAATGTGTTATACGAGATGATTTGCGACCTTTCAGGTTTACTGATAGAAGGAAGAACGCCACTCAGCAATTTAAGCAGTCTTTGACAATAGACCCTCTGCTGTGGGCAGCTTACGAGGAATTATGTATACTAGGTGAAGAGAGTCCCTTTTCTGCATACTTGCTTATTTTGTTATGGTTCTCTTACATTTTTCTGTCCGTTCTACTTTTTCAGGTGCTGCTGAGGAAGCAACTGCAGTTTTTGGTGAAACAGCTGCTCTCTCCATTCAAAAGCAGTATATGGAACAACTGCCTGCTGCCGTCGGCTTAAACACGTACAATGAGGAACATAATTTGACTTCTACCAAAAACACAAGTTCTGATGATTATAGTCCAAGACAGTCTAAACACACACAAAGCCATGGCCTTAAAGATATCTCTGGAAATTTCCATAATCATGGTCTTCATGGAAGTGTTTCGAATATGTCATTCTATAGTACTCCTTCGCCAGTGGTCGCACAGGTAATGTCACACAATTGTCATACAGCTTTTATTATCTACAACTATGTCTCAATCTGTTGATCACTCATTCTTGGAGTAATTGGCAGATTAATGCATCGTGGGTATTGATTTCAGTGTCAAAGATTTTTTGTCTATTTTTTTTACTATTAGAAATGGGATCTTGTGTCTGTTTTAATGTCTTTGGTTTGGGACGTTACTTTTATCGGTCTTTCTAGAAGTATGAAGAATTTCATGTTTCCACTTCAGAAACATTTTTGGTCATGGTATATACTATATAGTATTTGTGCTGTATAATGTATATGTACTTTATATTCAAATTACAGCTGTAAATGAGATTTTATGTGGTCCTTTATATTTGTCAAATTGTAGATATCTGGTATAGCTCCGCCACCACTTTTCCGGAATTTTCAGCTTGCTGTTCCGAACACAAACTCCCTTGTGAGTGAAAGTTCTCCGAAGTCCACTGTAAACTCTACTCTCCAAGCGCCCAGAAGAAAGTTTGTAGATGAAGGAAAGCTACGTAAGGTAGTATTCACATACCTGTACTTGTCTACTTGTCGACATAAAGACACAATTGTTAATTTATTGGTTTATAGTTTTCTCTGTAATAGTCTGATTCTTACTTCGGATGAATTTTCTCTACCATTTGTCTTAGTGTGAGTGCATGTCTCTTCTGTGCAGATTTCTGGTAGGCTATTTTCTGATTCTGGTCCACGACGGAGCTCGAGACTGTCTGCTGATTCAGGGTCAAACACTAATTCAGGTGTTGCAACAGTAAGCGGAAATGTGAGCAATGGTTCCAAATATTTGGGAGGTTCTAAATTGAGTTCTTTGGGACTTCGTTCTGTAACTCTTCGGAAAGGACATTCTTGGGCAAATGAAAACATGGATGAAGGTTGTGACACTATATCACTATTTTGTTTTGAAATCTTGTCTGTTGTGATTTTTGTAATCACGCCTCCTCTTCATTGTCGGCATATTTGTAATACCCAAACCCAAAGTGTTGCCATTCTGATTTATTTAGGGGTCCGTGGGGAACATTTTGATGATTCAAGGCCTAATACTGCCTCCACGACTGGTTCTATGGTTTCCAGTGATACTAAATCCTGTGATCAAGAAGATGAAACAATGTGGATTGGTGGCACAGCACTGTACGCACAAAGAGTAACAATTGGAGTTTCAGATATATTAAGCCTCTTAAGGACACTAGGAGAAGGGTGTAGACTTTCGTACATGTACAGGTGTCAGGTAAGCATATTGTTGTTCTCTTAAATATTGCAGAGGCAGGTGAACTTATTCAGGCTTATTTAACTGTCTCCCTTGTGCTTCTGGGTAGTTCAGGAGGCACTGGATACATATATGAAACTTCCACAAAAGCATTATAATACGGGATGGGTTCTTTCCCAGGTAATTAGTGACTCTTTTCTGTTTGAATATAGGTTGGACATGTTTTATTTGGGCAACCATTTTAGGAACTATCTTGTTTGGTTTGGTAATTATGCATACAATTGTTGTACGGAATGAGTTTTAGTCTGGTGACCTGTGATAATCATAGTTGATTGTTTATATGCATATTATGGCTGTTAAATGCAGGTAGGGAAAGCATACTTTGAGTTAATAGACTATATAGAAGCTGAAAAAGCATTCCGCCTGGCTCATCAGGCTTCTCCTTATAGCTTAGAAGGAATGGATATATACTCTACGGTCCTCTATGTAAGTATATTTTTTCTTGGTTTCTAAACATTTATTCTCATCCTAGTCTACTCTGATGAAAAACTCAAAAAATTTAACATTTTCTCACGTAATGTAGTTTTTTCAATCAATATTTTTTGTTTTTGTTTTTTTTTCAGCATTTGAAGGAGGATATGAAGCTAAGTTACTTGGCTCAGGAATTAATATCAACAGATCGTTTAGCTCCTCAATCTTGGTAATTGTTTGTCAAAGTTTTTTTTCCTGATTAATGTTTTAATCTATTTTTGGTAACTGACAAAAGTAAAAGAAACAATCTATTGTGTAGGTGTGCTATGGGAAATTGCTATAGCTTGCAAAAGGATCATGAGACTGCACTGAGGAATTTCCTACGAGCTGTACAACTGAATCCAAGATTTGCATACGCACATACTTTATGTGGTCACGAGTAAGAAAGCTTTGATCCATTTGACTTTGTCTGGTACAATTGCTTGGAATGCACTAGTTAAGAGATTACTTTTTTTTTCTATAGATATACAACTCTTGAAGATTTCGAGAATGGAATGAAAAGTTACCAAAACGCACTTCGTGTAGATACAAGACACTATAACGCATGGTATGGGCTTGGAATGATATATCTACGCCAAGACAAGTTAGAGTTCTCAGAGCATCACTTCAGAATGGCTTTCGTAATAAACCCGAGTTCCTCTGTTATAATGTCTTATTTAGGGACAGCTTTGCATGCCTTAAAGGTTGGTTATATTATATAAGTACAACAAGCTTTGAAGAATGACTAAATAGGTCTTCTTGTTCTGTGTTAATAGAGAAGTGAGGAGGCACTAGAGATAATGGAGCAAGCCATAGTAGCAGACAGAAAAAATCCTCTTCCAATGTACCAGAAAGCTAACATACTTGTCTGCTTAGAAAGATTAGATGAAGCTTTAGCAGTTCTTGAGGAGCTCAAAGAGTATGCACCTTCAGAGAGCAGTGTTTACGCTTTAATGGGTAGGATCTATAAGCGGCGAAACATGCACGATAAAGCCATGCTTCATTTCGGTTTAGCTTTGGATGCAAACCCTCCTGCAACTGATGTTGCTGCAATAAAGGTTTGAGTAAAGACACAACAAGCAGAGTCGAGTGAAATGATTCATTGGTTAAACTAGTTGTCATTTGTTTGAAACAGGCTACAATGGAGAAATTGCATGTTCCAGATGAGATCGATGAGAGCCCATGAAACCGTTGTTGCTCAAAGAACCAGTTGGGTATTGATTTGTGCAAAGCCCACATGTTCTAGGGAACTAGTTGGGTTTAAATCTTACAAGTATTTTGTAGCTTTGGTACCCACAAGAGATTGTGTCACGAGCATGTTGTCTATAACTACTTATTCACGCAATATATAAATTTTCCACATGAGCATGTTTCTATGAATCTATTTTTAGTAATATGTTATTAGGTTCTTTGTACCATTTTAATAAAGTTTATTAATACCCACTATAATACAGTGAAATGTTATACCCATTATTTTTAGTAATATGTTATTGTGTTTATTATATTTTCTATTGTTTCATTTCTTCTTTTCTTTGTGCTTTTTTTTCTTTTTAACTTCATGCTTCTTCTTTTTGGTCAAATTTACGATAACTATTATTGATTACTTATTTATAATTTATTCTAAGACTGCAAATGGTAAATATATTTTAACAAGTTGAATAGGTTGAATAACCATTCATTTCATATTTTACCAGTGGAGATAAATGAATTGAAAAACTTGTTCAATTAAAAAATTGAACAAATGCTAAAAGTACAAAGAGATATTGATCAACTCATTCATCTACTAACCATTTGTTCAACTTATTGATCTCACTAACCATTTGCAGCCTAAAATTAGAATATCATCCTAAATTTATGTTAACTTTAAATAGTAACATTATATATAGGTTTTACTATTAAACAATTGAATAGAAATTCAACAATTTTTATCTGGTTTAGTGAAGATAATCAAATCCCAAAAATAGTCAAGCATCTCATGTTTTCAAGGCTTACATAAGGAAGGAAACTAAAGAAAATAAAAACATAAAAAAAAGTCTTCACAAAAGCTAATTTCTTCAAAATCATTTCTTATTAAAAAACAAAAAAACAAAAAATATGAAGTTTTCTGGTTATAGTTACATGATACTAACATTATTTGCTTCAATCGTGTTGACTCAAATCTATGGCCACAGAAACATAAACAGAGTTGATGATGTCCAACCAGAACAAACATTAGCTGTTCACAACCAGATTCGAGCTGAGGTTGGTGTGGCTCCATTGGTATGGAGCAATAAACTTGCAGCCCATGCACAAAGGTATGCTAGAGTACGATCCAGAGACTGTGCCATGATCCATTCAACAGATGGACTTTACGGTGAGAATATAGCTGCTGGTTGGGTCCAACCTCAAGACACAATGTGTGGTCCGATCGCTGCAAAGTTTTGGTACACAGAGAAACCTTATTACAATTATGACACCAACAAATGCAGTGGTGTGTGTGGTCATTACACTCAGATGGTGGCTAACCAATCGCATCAACTCGGTTGTGCTACAACTAGGTGTAAGAATAATCAATATATTTGGGTTGTTTGTAACTATGCTCCTAGACCTATGGGTGATGCCAATACTCGTCCCTATCTTAGAAGAGACTAACTCTATCTAGTGCTATGTACTCTTTTTTCTAAAACCGATTTTATCATAATTAAAGTATTCGGTTTTGGATTTTAACGAGGCAACCACTAATCTATTTTTTTAATTATTTTTCTATTTCTAAGTTTACTCTTAAGACTGTTTAAAAAACTGTTGTACAAACTGCATATTTTTTTTATAATATAATTTAATGTAATATTTAAAAATAAAATTAAAAGTATATGCTATAGTTTATATATGAGACTTGATATTGTAGTTTACTTGTTTGTCAGAAATGTGTCAATATTATTCGAATTTAAGGAAAGAGATAATGTGTTTTCTGAATTTTTTATATTGAAAAAGAAGTTATATATTAGTTAATAAAAAAAATTTATACCATTACACACGACTTTACAAGCAATGGTTGCAGAAGCATTTGAATCAATGTCTAATAGACCGAACCAATTCAAATCGAAATGCTGGTGTAACCGAACAAACTCGGTTTACTTTGGTCAACAAGATGTCCAACTTAATAAACAAACACCACCACCATTTGTTTGTGAATTATACTGAAGATGTTTTTGTCTTAATAATGAACATTAATCTGAAGATGTTAGGGGAAAAGTGGCTGGTGTAGGAGTCCCGTTGTTTCTGGATATCCCAACATTATGTTAAGATTCTGCAACGCTTGTCCTGAAGCTCCTTTCACAAGATTATCAATCTGCAATACCAAACCTTTGTTTTATTTACAATATGTGAATGTTTAAAGATCAGTTTATCACAGAGGATAGTTTATGTTTTAATTACCACTGAGATTATAATAGCTCTTCCAGTGATTCGATCAGGAAATACATTTATATGACAATAGTTTGATCCTCTTACGTTATGTGTCCGAGGAACAACTCCTTCATCCAACACTCTTACAAATTCTTCACCCTACAAAATATGTTTGAAACATAATTAAGTAACAAAGGTAGTAAATGGTTTTACAACACAAGACTAAATCATCACCACCACCTCATAAGATGTTTTCAATTGCTGGTGTAAGTCTTGGGTTCTAACCCGGGGAGCCATTTCCACATATATAGTTGATTGCATTCCACGGATCTACCCAAAACAATTGAGGATTAGTTAATGGGTTTAAGGAAGAAATAAGCTTTAAGAGTATATGTACCATTGGCATGAGATGCGGTGTAAAACTGACTGTTACTTTTGATTGAGCTACATCAGATAATCCTTGTTCAATTTCAGGAACTGCAGAACCAAAAAGATACATTGATTCAAATCATATAACCAAATTTTTAACTAATTAGTTTGTTGACATACCATGGCGATGTCGTGTGACACCATAAGATGAAATTCCTTCAGCTATCTCAGAATAAAGATTTGCCTCCTTAGCACCACGTCCTGATGAAAATTTTCATATCAGTCAAGAAACTAGAAACATTCTACTTGCATCATTTTTCATGAATAATGTTCATGGAGTAAGCTAAAAAACCTGCTCCACTAACACCAGATTTTGCATCAATAATAATGTTTTCATGTTTGATGAGATTTGTCTGCACCAAAATCAACACACTGAGTAAAGTTGAATACAAGACTAGAGAGTCTGATGAAACTGTATTCCAGAAAAGAATAATAATAAAACCTTTATTAGAGGAACAAGAGGAAGTTGAATCGAAGTCGGGTAACAGCCTGGGTTAGCCACAAGTCTTGCCTTTTTGATGTCTTCCCTTAGTATCTCTGTTAGACCATAGACAACTTCTTTCTGAACCAGCAGCAAGATACTAGGTAAGTATAAGCATTATGTACAGAACAGAACCAATATCACGCAATAGCTTTTAAAAGGAAATTACCTGTAGCTCCACTGCCTTGTGTGGCTGACCATACCAGTCTTCATATTCTGAGATATTACGCAACCGGAAGTCCTGAAAAGTGCATTTTTAGATGAGCATATCACCGAAAGAAAGGAAAACAAAGAACCATTTCCTAATTCCTAATGGTGTTACCGCTGAAAGATCAACAATTTTTAACGCCGTGGGAAGTTCCTTGATGATTTCCTGTCAAAATAAACACACTCATTTCCGTTAAACTAGGAAAATCTTTTAACATAATATTGAAATGGAAGAATAAATTGAAGATGAACCTGGGTTGTGCCGTGAGGTAAACAGCAAAATACAGCATCCACAGTAGAAAAATCGGCATCCTTTACCGAGATCAATCTAGGTAGTTTCTATGGACAGAGGAAAGAGTTTAATTGCTGGTCAATAGATATATACCATCAAAAAAGTATCACTAAACAGATTGATTACTTGAAATTTGATTAGAGATAGAAACATTTATACTTGAGCTCGCAAGTGTGGGAAAACGCTTTCCATTGACTGACCAGCTTTTCTATCAGCAGTCATCATAGTGACACCAAAGTGCGGATGATTTGCAAGAAGCCTCACGATCTACCATTCCACAAAGAAGCAATTCCAAATTATTTGTTAAAAGTATAAACTTACTAACACTGATGCATTTAAATCAAAACTTCATTCATTTTTTCACATGTAAATTCAAAGAACTGATGACTATAAAGCTTATTTATTCCTTTGTTTCATTAGACTAGTGACCAAGTACAGCCTTAGTTTAATATGTTGACTCTGCTTTAAGCTAAATAAGGAGGACAGCACCAAGAAAGCCACAAACTAGCAACAAGATGCATATACTAGTTAAGCTCTGGTTCCTTTCAAAATCAAATAGATCACTAAACAAAACAATTAAAAGGAAACGATGAATGGAGACAGGGGCACAAACCTCAGCACCAGTGTAGCCACTAGCACCAAGAAGACCAATTCGAATAACCTTTTCAGGTAAAGCTGAAACTGTGAAGCTCATTGAAGATGAAGAAGTCATATGAGATCCAAAAGTAAGCCTTTTGACTCGCTTATCCGCTACACGAATCTTCATTTCTCCCTTTTTTAAAACCCACATTATTATTATGTATCAGATTGCAGAAAAAAAAAAGAATAAGGTTCAATGAGAGAGAGCTTAAACAGGATCAAAACCTTGAACCAGCATCCTCGTTCGAAGCAAACTGAACTAAAAGCTGATGTAGTACTCATTATTTGATTGGATTGGTGTCTGCAACTATCAAAAGTAAGAATCAGTATACAAATTCACCAAACAAATTTTGATCAGAGGAAATTGGTTTCTCACAATGTAAACTAGAGATTGAGATATTGTAGTGAAACTTCGGACCTCTTCCTCACTCTCTCTGTAAGGCTTCGTCGGAGAAGTTAGATAGATCACGTCAGAAAATCACGAGAGAGAGATTGCAAAACGAAAACACTAAAACGGCGACGCTTCACTTAACCTTGCTTACAAACCTAGATTAAAGTGATGTCGTTTCACAAATAAACAAAACCAAAATTACCTGAAGTGAAGTCTAAAAACACGAAACTACACGCGTTTAAGCTCCGTGTTTTGTCTCCATATCCTTCTCGTATATAGTTTTCAAAACAAAAAATACAGAGACAACATTGTGGTGTTACTGGTGTAGATCCTCCTTGTTCACCAAATTCACTTCATTACAAACATACACAAATAAGATTTGCTTGTAGAGAAATAGGTTTTTGTTACACAAATGTGATGAAACAATGAACAAATAGGTAAAAAGATATATATATATATATATATGGGTATTCGATTACAAAATGATGAGAGTTACTTTAGAAGTCTCTCCCCTCCTCTCACAATTACCAAATGATTATCTGAATACTTTTCTGTTTACTCTCCTCTCCTACTAATATCCCAGCACATGTGCATAGATTTGTTACTAACCTAACCATGGTTTACTTACTCCTTATTTAATCACAGTTAAACCATAACCTCACCAAGCCCAAACTCATCTTTTTTTTTTACTGGATTAGGCCTTTTTCTTTAATCTTCTTCCTCTGATACTTGTATAGAATTGGTGGCCTCAAAGCCTCATAGCTAACAATACCCCTTCCTTTAAAATTAACCTTGTTCTCAAGGTTGAAAGTCAGAAATTGTCTCTGCATTGTACTCTTCCACTCCCATGAACATTCAAACTCATGTAAGTTTTTCCACTTAATCAACAACTCCTCTTGACCAGTCATGGTATTAGTTCTCTGTTCCAAAAAGCCTCCAGCTCTACCTCCACATCGTCTCCCACCACTTTCTTAAGTTGTGACACATGAAAAGTATGATGAATTTTTACCTCTGGAAGCGGATTGAGGCGGTAAGCCACCATTCCCACTCTTGCCATTACTTCAAATGGGCCATAAAATCTTGCTGCCAATTTCTCATTTGATCTTCTAGCGAGTGTCTTATGTCTGTAAGGTCTGATTTTTAAGAATATCTTGTCTCCCACTTGAAACTCGACTTCTCTTCTAGGAACATCAACCCGAAGTTTCATTTTCTGTTGAACCCTGTGTAAATGTCCCTTCATCACTGCTACCATTACATCTCTCTCCTTCAACTGGAATTCCAAATTAGCAATCCTTGTGGACCCATCTTCATACTTAATCAACGATGGTGCTTCCCTCCCATATAATGCCTTAAATTGTGTCATATTTATGGCAGAATGATAACTTGAATTATAACAAAGCTCTGCCCATACCAAATAGTCTCCCCACTACTTAGGTTGATCACTACAAAAACAGCGCAAATAAGTCTCCAATCCTCTGTTGGTCATCTCAGTTTGGCCATCTGATTAAGGATGGTAAGTTGTAGTAAAACAAAAGTTTGTACCGGCCAGCTTGAACAACTCTTTCCAAAACTGACTCAAGAATATCTTTGCCCTATCAGATACAATTGTTTTTGGGAAACCATGCAAGCGTATTATCTCCTGAACAAACACATGAGTCAAGTCTTGAGCAGAAAAAGGGTGTTTCATACCTATGAAATGAGCATATTTAGTCAACCTGTCTACCACCACCAAGATCACATCCACCCCGCGAGATTTAGGGAGCCCTTCAATGAAATCCGTAGATATGTCATCCCAACCTTGCTCAGGAATAGGCAGTGGCTGTAATAATCCCCCAGGAGCTAGTGTCGAATATTTATGGCGTTGACAAACTATACAAGAAGCCACAAATCGCCTAATGTCTGAAATCATGCCCTTCCAATAAAAAAGTTCCCCAATCTTTTTCTGTGTTTTAAGTATACCTCCATGTCCTTCCAGTTTACTTGAGTGAAATTCTTGCATAATTAGGCCAATCAAGCTGGATTCATGAGGTATCACTAGTTTTCCCTGCCTCAGTAATCTCCCTTGAACCAAAGAGAACTCCAGATGTAAGGACTCATCCCTATGTAAATCTGCAATGATCTCTTGCAGCTCTTTGTCCCTGTCCACTTCACTACAAATCTGTTCCAATTGGATGGCGGCTGGGACAGTGATAGCAAACAGAGTAGTAGCCAATCCCTTTCTAGACAAAGCATCAGCTGCTTTATTCTCCAATCATGGTTTGTATTGAATGTCAAAGTTAAACCCTAGTATCTTAGTGAGCCATTTCTGATATTCTAAATTCACTTCCCTCTGCTCCAGAAGAAATTTCAAACTCTTTTGATCAGTTCTCACCACAAACTTTCTTCCCAACAACTAGTGCCTCCATTTCTAAATGGCAAAGACTATGGCCATCAACTCCCTTTCATAGACTGACTTCAGCCTTTATCTATCTGTCAAAGCCTGATTGAAGTATGCTAATGGTTGCTTCCCGTGCATCAACACAACACCCAGTCCAACCCCTGATGCATCTGATTCCACAATAAACAGGGCAGTAAAGTCAGGTAGTGCCAAGACTGACACTGTCACCATTGCCTGCTTGAGACTATGGAATGTATTCCTGGTGCCCTTAGTCCAGTGAAACTTATCCTTCTTCAACAAATCAGTAAGAGGTCTTGCTAGCTCCCTATATCCCTTCACAAAGCGCCTGTAATACCCTGTCAGGCCCAAGAATCCTCGTAATTCTCTAACATTACTTGGCTCTGGCCATTCCACCATGGCACTAATTTTACTTCCATTTGCAGACACCCTTGCTGTTGATATAATATGGCCTAAATACTCCACTTGCCGACTGTCAAACTCGCACTTCTTCATGTTAGAAAACAATTCATTCTGGTCCAACACTTGTAGCACCTTCTCCAACTGCTCCTTATGTTCCCCCATTGTCTTGCTATAAACTAGAATATCATCGAAAAAGACTAGCACAAACCTCCTTAAATAAGGTCTGAATACCTGATTCATGAGTGACTGGAATGTAGTCGGGGCATTAGCGAGACCAAATGGCATATCACTCTGAACTCATAGTGGCCATCATGTGTCCTAAAAGTTGTTTTAGACACATCTTCTTCCTTGACCAAGATTTGATGATACCCTGATATGAGATCCAACTTGGAGAAAACCTCCGCACCATGTAACTCATCCAAGAGCTGATCTATCATTGGTATGGGATAACTATCTATGACAGTTAACTTGTTCAGGGCTCTGTAGTCAACACAGAATAGCCAACTCTTGTCTTTCTTGCGTACCTACAATACTGGACTTGAAAAAAGACTGTTACTTTCCCTAATAACTCCTGCAGCCAACATAGTACTCACCTGCTTCTCAATCTCCTCCTTTTGTATTTGGGGATAACGAAAGGGTCGGACACTGACTGGTCCTGCTCCTGGTTTAAGAATGATTTGATGTTCTTTACCTCGAGCTAGAGGAAGACCCTGGGGTTCAGCAAACACTCTAGCATACTTGCTCAGTAATGGCAGCAAAGTATTCTGAGTGTTCTCAGGCTCCTGCATCTCAGCCGCTTGTAATCTTCCAAACTCAACCCAAACTCCCTCTCCCTCATTCTGTAGTGCCTTCCACACTGCTTTCAAGGATACTACCGCATTGCATAGACTATGATCTCCCCTTATAGTCACTTTGTCATATTTGACCCATTTTAGGATTTTATTTATTATGATTTTATTATCTTTTAGAGTCTTTTATTTATGTTTTAGAATGTTTACAGGTCTTAGATTGCTATGGAAGAGAATGAAATGTTTTGGGAGAGAACAACGTTTTAGAATTACAGAATCATGCAGAAGCATCAGACGTTTTATATTCGTTGCATTCCTTCCCGAACTTGGAATGAGCTTAATTTTTGACACAACATATATATTTGAGTTATCTTTCATTTGGGACCGGTCTCGAGTCATTCTACATTACGGTTCAAAAGGTATGCATTTTTTACTGAAGACATGTCATTCTGGCCGGCAGATGAAGCAGATGGAGGATTGGGACCAGCCCGAACGGGCCGGGACAGCCCGATCGAGCCGACATATCCGAGACAGACATCCAAACACCGGCCTGGGCGATCTCACATGGCCCGGACGATCCCGACCCCACGGACATAACTGAGAAAAAAAGGAAAATTGCAGATTTGCCCCAAACTTCCTGTTTCTTTTAGGATGCGACCTATGCATGTTTATACTCTATAATTACTGATTTTAAGCCATTTTTAGGCTATGCTTTCATATATATAAGAGCTTTTGAGATTCAAACCCTAGAGAAGATTTCTTAAACACTTTTACTTTTTTAATTCAGTTTTATTATGTTTTCTTATTCATTCATTGTTTGTTCATCTCTTGCTATGATTGAGTAGTCATCTTGTTAGGTTAGAGATTTCAAAGGGATTCAAATTGATTATCTAGATATAGATAGTGTTTATTTAAATTGATCTTCATCTATTGCTACTTTGAATTAGATTGGATTTAATTGCTAGTCTTTTATCCTAAGTTTTGATTCTATTCTCCAAAAGCTTATAGGATTAACCTGAATTAGGGCTTTAGATGAGCAGATTTCTAATACCTGCAAAATTTGAGTAATTAGGATATGTGAACGAATCAAACTTGAACCCTAGAAAAGCTTATTAACAATTGTAACGATAGTTAAGTTGTTAGATAAAGATATTTGATACCATGACAGTGGATTAGATTTACAATTGTGTTTGAAGTTCAAGATGGTATCTAATTAATAAATCCCTGAATAATTGTCTGGATATTGATCCTTGAATCTCTGAGAATTCCCAATACCTAACGTTTAGTTCATTGATTTTTATTCGTTTTAATTTATAGTTTTTAGTTAATTTACAATTCAAAACAAACTCTCATTTTTATTGTCTTACCTTGATTGAAATTTTTATAATTTTTAGTGTAACCGTTGATCTCCGTGGATTTGATCCCTAAGTGCTACAACGCATTAAGGTATTTGCATAGACCCGACTGCAAAATCTGAACTATCATTACCTCGAGCTAGAGGAAGACCCTGGGGTTCAGCAAACACTCTAGCATACTTGCTCAGTAATGGCAGCAAAGTATTCTGAGTGTTCTCAGGCTCCTGCATCTCAGCCGCTTGTAATCCTCCAAACTCAACCCAAACTCCCTCTCCCTCATTCTGTAGTGCCTTTCACACTGCTTTCAAGGATACTGCTGCATTGCATAGACTATGATCTCCCCTTATAGTCACTTTGTCACCCGCAACTTTGAAACTCATCACTTGTTCTTTCCAATTCACCTTCATATCACCCAGTGTTTCCAACCATTGCATTCCCAAGATAATGTTTGCACCCATCAGTTCTAACAGCAAGAAGTTAGATCTCACTGTGTACTCCGGCAACACAATCTCCACATCATGGCACACTCCATTTTCCCTTCACTGTAACACTAGTTGCCATTAAAACACCATAATCATTAGTACCACTGGTGGCGATTTCCAACTTTTGCACCACTGCACCGACGATAAAATTGTGTGAGGCCCCACAATCAATCATCAAAAACACTTCTTCTCCTGCCAGTCTGCCTATCAACTTCATGTTTTTTGGTGAAGAGATTCCCACCATGGAGTTCAACGAAAGTTTCGCTATCTCCGCTACCTCTGGATCACCCTCTTCTTCCTCCCTCATTTCATTCTCCTCCTCCCACTCAAACTCCGATCCATCTTCCTTCACTATGATCACATGGAGTTCCTTTAATCGACACTCGTGGCCTTTGTAATATTTTCCGTCACAACGGAAACACAACCCTTTCGCCCCTCTATCGTCTTTCTCCGCCTTTGTCAACCGGCAATAAGGCGTCTTCCAATTTTCCGAGACCCGATTATTATTTAGGGTTCCTCCTTCTCGACCCCTATACGACATCGTATTGCCCTGTTGATTAAATTGTCGAGGTTTTGACGAAACTACCCTTTCTGTCATTATCTGCGTCACACTGTTGTCACGTGAGCAGATCTTTCTTCCCACACTTTCGTCATACGGCTGTTACTCGACATCACCATCCCCGATCCTGTCTCACCAGAATCTTCCTATTCCTCCACACGTTTCTCCATACTCATCATCTTCTTCAAATTTCGCGATTCAAACATCTTCACTCCTGCCCTCATTTTTGGTTTTAATCCCGTCATAAACGCAATTTCGAGTACATTTTCCAGTATGTCTGGGGCGTTTGCTGCGATTGCAATAAAATCCTTACAATATTTCACCGCCGTTTCATCCTGTCGCAGCGTGAGTAAACGTTGCCCGGGTGTCAAGTCCTGCTCCGTCGAAAATTTTTCCAGAACTCTTCTCTTCATATGTTCCCAATCAAAGAAGGGATTACGGTCTCTCTTTCATCGGTACCATGACATGGCCTCTCCGTCAAAACACATCCTCACCGCTTTGAGTTTATCTATCTCCGTAAAATCGTTCAGCTCGAAGTATTGCTCCACCCGTAATACCCAACTTTCAGCATTTTCTCCATCAAAGATTGGTATCTCTATCTTTCGTGTTAACGGTTCTTTCCTCTCCGGGGATTCCATCTCTGAGCGTCGGGACTGAGAGATCCAATGTCGTGGGTGATCTTCCACATCTCTACTCATCTCCACACCCGATTCTTCTACATATTCCAGAGGTTGTTTACCTTTCTTCACCTCATGTCTTTCATCTTCAATGACCTTCTTCTCCAAACGATCCAGAAGATCATTGCGGAGATCAAGTTTGTCCAGCCTCTGACTTATGCCAGCATAATCTCCTCCATCACTGTAAGTCTTGCTCGATCCTTTACCAAGTTCTCTCTGTCCTGCATCAATACTTCCAACGCCTTCTCCACAGAGTCAGAACTTTTCGAAGAATCGATTTTAGGTGCCATTTGAATCAATTCTAAGATATGACCAAGCTCTTATACCAATTTGTTATACAAATGTAATGAAACAGTGAACAAATAGGCAAAAAGATATATATATATATATATATATATAGGTATTCGATTACAAAATGATGAGAGTTACTTTAGAAGTCTCTCTCCTCCTCTCACAATCAACAAATGATTCTCTGAATACTTTTCTGTTTACTCCCCTCCCCTACTAATATCCCAGCACTTGTGCATGAATTTGTTACTAACCCAACCCTGGTTTACTCTTTATTTGTCATAGTTAAACCATAACCTCACCAAGCCCAAACTCATCTTCTTTTTTATTGGATTAACCCTTACCCAACCCTGGTTTACTCTTTATTTATCATAGTTAAACCATAACCTCATCGAGCCCAAACTCATCTTCTTTTTTATTGGATTAACCCTTTGTCTTTAGTCTTCTTCCTCTGATACTTGCGTAGAATTGGTGACCTCAAAGCCTCGTAGCTAACAGTTTTGAACTCAATAGTCTTCTTTTTTTTTGTCAACCAAAACGTTTAANGGGGGGGATGAATGAAAGGGTTCAAGGCCACTAATACAAATCATATACTGAATTAGTATAGATTTGGCAGTAATAAGCCTCTAATGATGTTGCAGCTACAATGCTCTAACAATTACAACTTCGGATAATACCACTTTTCGAGCATAGAGATCAACTTTCATAAAATAACCATAATATGAGGGCATTAAAGTTATACAAGTAAAAGAGTAAATTCCAAGTTTGGTGCAAAAAAAAATGGAACCGACAAAAAGAACTCACCAAGGAATCAAGTATTTGCTTTATTGCCTATCAAGTGATGGAGAAACAAACCAGCTGCAACACTCACGTTCAAGCTCTCCACAGCAATAAATGATTTCAATCCTTCTACTTCTTCATCATCACACTCTGTAACTGTTACATCGTTACCTCTAATCCTTACTAATTCAGTACATGATCTCTCTACTAATGGCCTTAAACCTGTTCCTTCATTCCCTAAGACAAGAATTGTCGGCCTACCAGGTTCAACCTCTTTCAAAGTAACAGCCTTTGGAGAAACCGAACCACCAACTACACGCCAACCGTTCTCAGCAGAAGCTTCTAAAAACTGCATCATGTTTTTGCAGTACCTGAGTTCCATTACTTCAAGTGATCCAGCACTTGCTTTACTCACTACCGCACTTAATGGAGCTGAGTTTTTGGCGCATACCACAACACCCGTGGCTCCGAAAAAATAAGCTGATCTTATGATTGCCCCTAAGTTCTGTGGATCAGTGACCTCATCAAGAGCTACCCAAAGAGAATACTTCTCTTCCTCTGATGAAATTGGATCTAGTTCTTTCACTTTCACCAATTCTAATGGAGAAGCATCAAGCACTAATCCTTGATGTGGTCTATTATCAGCGACCATGTTAAGATCATGTTTTGAAGTTTCCTTGATGTTTAACCCGAGCTTTTCAGAAAGTTTCAGGACTTTCTCAAACCCTTTTTTGTCTTTCTTCTTCCTATTGTTACTGCTCAAATCTAAACCTTCTTGAACATAGAGAGCATAGAACTCTCGTCTCCCAACAGAGAGTGCAGCTAAAACTGGACTTACTCCATAAACCACTTCACCCTCAAGCCTAGGCACGCTGGACTCAGTCGCCTCTTGCCATGTTTTCCTTCCCCAGCTCTCTTGCTTATTCCAGTTTCGATATGCTGCATTGTCACGCCCTTGATCTCTTACATCATATCTACTGAACCTATTTTTGATCTCAGACCACCTAGTATCATCTGGTTCTTCTTCAACGATTCCATCATCATCTTCACGGGCATGATTCATCGTTTCATCTCCTTCTTCACTGTTCCTACCATCACCTCGAGCATGAAAAGAGTTCTGATCCCAAGATGACCTTTTGTTAACTGTTGGCAATTGCTCTTTCGCCTGTTTTTCATCATCATTAGCCACCCATATTGAATTTCCACTACCTTTCTTGCTTTCTTCATCAACTTCATCTCTTTGAGCACGAAAAGAATCTCGATTCCTAGTTTCACCATAACCTCTAAACCTACTTCTCTTATCAGAAACCGAATCATTTCTACCATTTTGTTTATCCCAAGATGGTTTAGTACCTCTCTGAAACTTTTCTTTTACATCAGACTTCACCCAAATTGAATCATCACTAGTCTTCTTATCCCACGAACGGCCATTACTGCCACTTGTCTTCTCTCTGAAAGCTTTCGAATCTAATCTATATTTTCCTCTATTACTATTATTAGCACTACTACGTTTGCCAAATCTCTGGGAATCAAAACTCGAATAGTTTCTAACACTTACAGGGTTCCTTAACATTCCAATCTTCATAGATTTAAAGCGAGAACTAACTAACGCAGTTGAAACATTTGCAAAGGCGATTCCTTTAGAGTTTACATGAAACTTAACTGGTAAACATGATGACGACTTTGAGAAACTTTTGACAGTCGTTTGTTGTAATGAAACCCTAATCGCCATTGGAAATGCTTGGCTTCTTGTTAAATTACAATACATGATTTATGGGTTGACAGAAAGAGATAATTAAATAAATTCGAAAGTGAATGAAACGTTCTGAGAGATTTTTAGGGTTTAAGGTAAAAAGACCAGAGGTAGGAGACGATAAGACAATTAGTGAAGAAACAGATAACGTTAGAACAAACGGTGTCGTTCTGAAGATTTTTTTTTGCTTTGACGAGAAAGGAAATACCTATTTTTTTATTTGTCAATCTATTTAAAAAATTCAAATAAAATATATAGTGTTAATAATACTAATAATTTTAATTTTAAAGTATATAGCTAATATTGTTAATTAAATTTTAATAATTATTTGATTTCATATTACAATTTAATAAATTTGTAAGCTGGTGTATTCAACTAAATATTTTGAATAGTGTGAGATTTCATAAGTTTTAGATGATATTGAGTGCATTTGTTTGAACTACGTAAGTAAAAATCCTTTGAAGTATATTTTAAAACCACGAAATTCTAGAAAAAAGCAAACCATGAAATTAGAATGTTTATATATAATCTTAAAATATGTATCCTACAGAGCTTCATTTTAGAAGATTTTATAATTCATAACTGAATTAGTTATCATTAAAACCAAAATAATTTAAATTGGTTGATCGAATACACACCCTAATTTATAAATCAAAAAGAAGCAACAGAAACATAAGAGTAAACTAACTCGTTATTCCTCTTTATATCATTATTATTATTATTTTCATAAAAACCACATGCAAGTCAAAACATGAACAAAGAGATATATATAATGATAATACAAGAAGAAGAAGAAGTGTGTCAATAATATGGAAACAAGTGGGAATTAATGGGATTTGTCCATAAGTTGAATAGGTGAAAGTATATTGGCTTTGCTTGTTTCTACAATGCAACCATTCATCACCATTTCCTCCAGCATGAAATGAGCTTTCTCCAGATGAAACATTATGTCAAGCTCACACTTCATTACCATTACCAACAACAACAACAAAAATCACAAACTGGGGGAACTCACAAAACATACATTAATGACTTCTATCAACCTAGTTAGACAGCTTACCACATTTCCAAAATGCTTGTCCATTGTCTCCACCAACAGATGTATGAACTCTAGAATCGCCAGCTCGTTCTAGCAAATGAATCAGAGAGATAAGAAGAGTGTGTTTCAGTTTCAACAAGCAAACAATTTAGAGACCAAAGCTAAGCTTTATCGTTGAGGAATATGTTGCAATACAAGGATATACATTGTCTTTAGTCAAAATCATAAACACTCTTTAGGTATGTAAAGAACTTACTTCGTCATCATCAACACCAACCATGAAGAAGAGAGATGCATAACGCCTGTATACTATCTTGTAGTTGCGATGTTCCACAAATGAACACTGTTTATTAATGCAGCAATAACTTAGTTTGATGCCTTAAACACTGATCAGAGGAACCTAATCTAAACATCTTTCGAGGCTAATCAGCTTTTTGCATAACTCTTTTAAAATCTCAACTAGAAACCATCAACATGAAGAGAGGAGCTCACCCGAACACTATTACTTGAGAAAAATATACACACAAGTCCAAGCTTGA
This sequence comes from Leavenworthia alabamica, assembly GCA_000411055.1. Classification (NCBI taxonomy): domain Eukaryota; kingdom Viridiplantae; phylum Streptophyta; class Magnoliopsida; order Brassicales; family Brassicaceae; genus Leavenworthia; species Leavenworthia alabamica. The sequence continues at coordinate 54,198 of KE159057.1, read as the reverse complement.
TTACAATTCCCAAATCGGCTATGCATTATAGTCTATTGATTAACAACAAAATTACTTGGACGATTCTCAAATCAAATAACAACAAACAGATTCAAATTCTCTATAAAGAAGCACGGATCACCTGATAAATCAGAATTAGCATTGATTAAAGGCCAATTTCAAACTAATAACGATCTAATTGACCTAAGAAGAAGACGAAATCGGAGCAGAATCAGGCGCGATCTAATGAAATTACCTGCTGGTCGTTGCGAGCGAGACATTTACGGACGATTTCGCCTTCAAGAGCTCGACGCTCCTCGAGAGTGAGCCATTCATAGTACTGAGCAAGACGAGTTTGGCCTTGCTTGTTCACCATCAATATGAACCTTATTCCCATTTTCGAAGCTCTGTTTTGCTTTTTTTCTTCTCAGATCTTTGAATAAGTATTATTATTACTTGCTTCTTGGATTTAGATTGGGAAAAAAACTTGTATGTTTCGGCCCATATAAGCCCATTATAGGAAAGCCCACGTTATTATCATATTCAAATTAAAACGATTCGAATCATGCAATTTAATCGAGTTTTTAACCAAACACACAACAAAAACATTGGGTTTCTAATTCAATTGAAATGGTCTTTTCGTTATTGTCAACTGCAAATGAAAAGCTAATGTTAGGTTTAAGAAAACGTGTTTCTTGTGAATACTAATGTGTACTCGAAAGTCAAAATGAAGATTAAAAAAAACAAAACGTTATTGTCACACAAGAAAATAATGATTAAGAAACAAATCATTAAGTGGGAAATATAGTTTCCAACCCAAATTTACAAACTCAAATAAATGTGTACTAGCTTTACTTCTTCACATTCACATGAAATCTCACTCACTTTTTATTATCTAATCATTAGTGCGCATGCAATAACGAAACCTAATTATTAACATATGCAACCTCACATGCATATTTAACTCTACAAGGTTCAGCAAATCTATTAAACATTATACATATCCACATTTATATACGACTATTTTTATGTATTATATAAATTTATTTACCAAAATACTTATTTTAGTTTTATTTGGAGAAATGAGCTGGTGGCCTTGGAATCCAAACATAAGATTCAGACAATAGTTTGTATTTAAGCTATAAGACTTAATAAATAAATGTGGACATTCTTTTGTTTACATATAGAGACACAAGTCAGGTGCTTGGGTGCCCCGTACATAAGAAACCCACACAATTGTTTTGTTCACTAGCTTAACTAGATTCAACTATTTTGTACTTTTATTAACATTTGTCCTCTTGTGGATTTCATATAACATTTTGTGGATCATTATAAAAAGGGTTTCTCTAGAAAACAAATAAATAAATATTTGTAATATTATAGAACTTAATTCGTTAGTCATAAGCATATTATCCGAAAGAATACATACAAACTTAAGTCTTACACACATCTATTTTGTTTGGTCTTTTACGTTTTTTTTTTTTTTGGTCAACTATATTTTACGTTCTTATAAACGAACACTACTAAAGCAAAAGCCATGATATGATGTGTATGAAATAGTAATATTATTTAATACCACTCATTTCGATTAATTTTCTATATTAAACCAGATGAAACATCTCCAAGTCTATTGGTGTGTCCCCTCCATGTGAAGCGATAAAATTAAAAATCTCTGGTTCTTTAGATTTCGTTGGTAGTTCTCTTAAGTCAACACATTCTCACTATGTTTCACACTCATAAACTATATACTTTAAATAGCCTCCATAGATTTTTTTCATTTTTTTATTGTTGGTATATTATTATTACCATATGGGTAAGTAGTCCTTTTTGATTATTTTCTTTCTACTAAATGGGACACAACTCACAATAGTGCTTTTTCTTTTAATGTCTATAACAACAGCTTTCATATCTTCACATTCTTATATTTTGTTGGGAATTAAAAAAACAGCTAATATGACATATATAATATAATATATGACAGCAAAATTGGAGAGAGACAAGTGGAAAATGGAAATATTATTTATTAAACTTAATCAGCTAAAAATGAAAAAAAAAAATCGAACTTATATACTACTCTCTAATTATAGTAAATCGAGACATTTAAGCCATATAACCATATAACTAATACAACTCAATAACCGGTCAAACCATGTAATTAGAATGCTTTGTACTAACTAAGCCAACTACATGATGTCATATACTTTGTGATAATTGCAAGTTTGCTGTGAAATAAAAAAAACATTGTTAATTAACTAATTACGTAAGTTTTTAGCCCAAACAAATAAATACTTACGTAAGCATGACAGAACATTATAAATTCATATATAGCACTGGATGAGACATAGCACGAGGACTTTTTTAATAAAAATCAGCAAAATGAGTCGTGAGTTGAAAATAAAACAGTAACACTGAAGCAAAACTCCATTAAAACCTTTGTCCCCACAACAAAAGCCTTAGTCGTTCATCTTTAATCAATGCTTCAAGCCTTCAACCACACTTTGTTCAACAAAGTCTTCATTCTCTTTCCAAGTTTCATCATCACTCCCCAAAATATAAAAACACCTCAACTTCAACTTTAACCAAGCTTCTTAAGTTTGTTCAGTTTCCAAAAGGCACACAACAAAAAAATGATGATGAAGAAGAAGAAATATAGCAACTTTAAGCTATTGTGTTTGTTTCTGTTCCTGGGTTTGCTTCAGACCAACGGAGACGACGGCATTGGAGTCAGAATCGGCGACGGTGGTGTTTGGATCGGCGGTGGAAACCCTAATTACAATCCTGGCTCAGCTCCAAAACAGGATTCAAATGCAGCTTACAATGCTCTTCAGTCATGGAAATCAGCTATTACAGAAGATCCATCTGGTGTTCTTAAAACATGGGTTGGTGAAGATGTTTGTTCTTATACAGGAATATTTTGTTCAGGTTCATATATAACCTCCATTGATCTAAACAAAGCAAATCTTAAAGGCACCATTGTTAAAGACCTCTCTTTACTCTCAGACCTAACCATTCTTCATCTCAATAGTAACAGATTCTCAGGTCAAATCCCAGATTCTTTCAAAAACCTTGATTCTCTTCAAGAGCTCGATCTCAGCAACAATAGATTCTCCGGTTCTTTCCCTCAAGTGACAATCTACATCCCAAATCTGGTTTACCTCGATCTCCGGTTCAATTATTTCACTGGCCCTATACCGGAAAATCTCTTCAACAAACAATTAGATGCGATTCTTCTCAATAACAATCAGTTCACCGGCGAAATCCCCGGGAATCTCGGATATTCAACGGCTTCAGTGATTAATCTCGCTAACAACAGATTATCAGGCGAAATTCCGACGAGTTTTGGCATAACCGGTTCGAAAATAAAAGAGGTTTTATTCTTGAATAACCAGTTAACCGGTTGTATACCGGAATCAGTTGGTTTATTCTCTGATATTGAAGTATTCGATGTTAGTTTCAATTCCTTAATGGGTCATGTTCCCGATACCATCTCTTGCTTATCGGAGATCGAAGTTTTAAACCTCGCACATAACAAACTCTCCGGTGATCTTCCCGATTTGGTTTGTTCATTGAGGAATCTTATCAATCTGACGGTTTCATTCAATTTCTTATCCGGGTTTAGCTCTGATTGTTCTAGAGTTAGCGTCGGCTTTGATTTCACCGGAAACTGTATTCCCGGTAAGGGCTATCAACGGCCGGAGCCGG
>KE159057.1:31467-50350 GCA_000411055.1 Leavenworthia alabamica | reverse complement strand
AGCCACTAACGTGCGCTGCGATTAGCGTAGGACTGAAGGCTACTCCATGAAAATAAATTAAAAACGATCCAAGCTTCTTTTTTTAAAACTCTTTGCAAAATTTGTAATGCAATTGTGCTTTGATTATTTTTAATTGATAGAAAATGTTATATCAGTTAAATTATTAATTAACAGATTTAGTAGTTTTTTTTGTATAATCTGTCTGATCTTTCTAAACAAAAAAGATTATTGGGGATCTTAAACAAATATTGTTTGGATACTGGGATAATCATTGTTATGTTCATCACTTATTCACTACATTAAATGGTCATTAAAAAATGAGTTATGTTATTGGTCCCTCCCAAGCTGGTCCTGTTTTGCCTTAACTAACACAATGAATAATTCTACAATAAGCGATGACAAAAATCCATAAAATGTAAGCTTCTCACGACATTGGCTTTAATTTCTTCATCAAGAAGTTGAAAGCAATAACAGCATACTTAACAACTTTTACATAATAAAACAATACTCCCACCGTTTACGGAATAGTGTCATTTTGACACTAAAATTTTGTTATATGTAAATTCTATTTTTATCTCTATTATTTATGGTTATAAATTGGAGGAAAAATTTATGTAGTATATTAATAAAAGGTAAAAGAAATTTACATCATTTTCTTAATATATGTGAAAGATATCAAAATAGCATTCTTTTAACACAAGAAATAGTGGTTTATATCAGTAAAGGGCACTCACTAAATCACTTAAGCTAACTTATAGGTCTGTGATCAGATGCTAACAAGTTTTACACTACACATGAGAGAATCCAAGCTTATATTATATGATATATGTATATGTATATGTATATGTCATAAACACACAAATTAAATACTGTTTGTTATTTCCTGAAATCCTTCATGTTCGCTATAAATAGGAGGAAATTAACAAAGTTAATAAAAGACCTTGACACGTGGCATGCAGAGAGTAAATGATTAAGCTAAAATAAAGGCGAGACGTAAGTAGCTATAATTAATAATTAAAATTTATTTATAAAAAAATGGGCGACTGAGAATGTGTCTTTAAAATCCAACGGTTCAGATATCATCTTACGACATTTTTCTAGGCTCCCTATTTATCGAGACGACGAAGTCCTTGGAGGAGTTGCATTGCACATTATAGATTAAACAAACAAAAAAAGTAAGGATCAAGGAGAGTAGAAGAAGATATCAGAGAAAATGTCGTGGCAAACATACGTTGATGAACATTTGATGTGTGATGTAGGTGACGGTCAAGGTCACCACCTCACAGCCGCAGCTATTATTGGCCATGACGGTAGTGTTTGGGCTCAGAGCGCTAATTTTCCTCAGGTAATCATCGATCGTTTTAAGTGTTTTTAATATTTAGATTTCTCTACGATCAGATCATGTTTTGGTTTAATAGTTCTTCTCCTTATATATATAATTAAGTGCGTTTTGATTGATCTAAAATGTGATGAGTCATTGTCTTAAAACAGTTCAAGGCTGAAGAGATGACAGGGATAATGAAGGATTTTGATGAGCCAGGACATCTAGCTCCGACAGGGTTGTTCCTAGCAGGACAAAAGTATATGGTCATCCAAGGGGAGCCTGGTGCAGTCATTCGTGGCAAGAAGGTATCATTACTATAATTCTGTCTTTATATACAAGGATTAGTTTGCATTATGCTAATATATATGCATTATGCTATATGAAAGAATAAATAAGGTTTTCATGGTTTGAAATTTGCGTATGAATTTAATTGCTTTTTTTTCTTCTATTAATCAAACGATTAAATTGAATTTTCGACCACTAAAATTAAGAGAATTAACTCTTCTATTGCACTCTACATAAGGAGAATCAACTATTGCAAAAATGATGAAATATGTAATAACTTATTCTTCGTTTAATATATGTATGTGATGTTATGAATTTGGTATTCAAACTGAAAAAGGGAGCTGGAGGGATAACGATAAAGAAAACAGGACAATCAATGGTGTTTGGTGTGTATGAAGAGCCAGTTACTCCAGGACAATGCAACATGGTCGTTGAGAGGTTGGGTGATTACTTGGTCGAACAGGGTCTCTGAACCTCCACAATGCTCCATTCCTCTTCACTAAACCATTGTCTCACTTTCTTCTTTTTCCAAAAAACCAAAAAAGAAATAATTTTTGATCTTTCTGGTTCTTAAGTAGCAAAATTTAAAAGAAATCCGAAGCCTAAGGTTGGAGATAATAACACAAAGCCTGTGTAAAGAAACCATTTTTCTCATTTACATGGTTTCGTGATTAATTTGATTCTTTGTTCTTACATTTATTTATTGCGTAAATACACTCGTGTCATGTGGATTGTACTTATCTCTAAGTTCTTTATATATATACTAGCAAAACCATTATCGATAATCATTATGTAACCAAGTGATTATGTAAATGGCGTTCATGTACATTTACTTTTCTCTTTTCCTTTAAACCTATGTTTGCTCTGTTTTTTACCTAGATTAGTTTTTTTACTACTCTTAACTTTTTGATTGGATAAGAGGATAACACAGATTGTAGCAAAAGAAACATAACAGGACAAAAAAATTCAAACTCAGGATAAAGCCGTTATAATTCAACATCAAGAAATAATTTAAATAAGACAAAAACACACACACTTAGAGAAAGAAGCTTAAGCTTGTCTGTTTCTTTTCTTGGCACCTGATTTAGCAACCCTAAGTCCTTTGCTGATCACACTGAGTCTAGCAAGAGCAGCTTTCTTCAGGTCTGGCCTGTAGTAGTTGTCCACCACCTTAACGTACATATTGGTTTACATTAATTTTAGACATAAAATCAACAATAAATGTATTGACGGGGATACATACAAAGGTTGAACATAAACAGAAAACATTATTCAGATCAATGACAAAAGCCAAATGATACAATAATATATCATCCATGAAAGCAAAGGAGCCTTTTACAAATTTTCTCACAATGAAAGTATTCAATGTGTAACAGAGCCGTGTCAATAACTTATAGAACTAGATATATATACCTATAAAACACAACATAGACACATAGATAAAATAAAGCAGTAAAAATTGGAGCAAAACCTGGTTAACAACAGCCTTAGACATTCTTGGGAATTCCTTCTTTAGGATAGATTTGTTGACAGAGACCTTAGGCTTGTTCTGCTTCTTGGTCTTGGTGGTAGCAAGCACAACAGCTTGTTCTTTGTCAGCAGCCTGGATGGTCACAGTTTTTTTGTTTGCAAGACCTGAAACAACATAGAAACATTCAAACTTTAGAGCTTAACTGAATCAATCAAATTCAATTATGTATTAAACGATTCAAAACATAAATCATATTACAAAACTTTAATGTATCAAACATGAAAGCTTGTTATAACAGTGATCAATCTAATATAAAGTAATTATATTACCAGAGTGCTTGTATGAGTGAGTGTTGCAGAGATTGTTTGTTTCCTTGCTGAATTGAACTTTAGAGTTTCCTCTACCAAACTGTTTCACCAAGAAACAGTTGTTGGTCTTCACAATCTCCCATATCAATTGTCCTGGAACTGTCGCCATTGATAAACCTATTTACATCAATCAACATAAACTGATATTTTAAAATCAACAATACAGATCGATACCTAAAGGATTAATAAAGAGATCTATGATAGACTGAAACGAGGACAATTTAGAGAGAGAGAGAGAGATAGAATCTAAACTCACCGTGAAATTTCGCTGAGTGAACGAGACTCGGTTTTTAGTCGTGGCGCCGGAACTTTGTGAGGAGAAGATGAAGAGCTATTTATATATGACCTCTAAAAAAATAAAAAACCCTAGTACATTTAGCTTTTGATTTAAAGTCTAAAATACCCCTAACATTCGTTAAAATAACGAAAATACCACGAAAATACCAACTGCTGGCCATTAACGCAATGCTCCTCTATTATAAACCAAACAGGCAAACACAGACATCGAGAGATTGAGTGTGAAAAAGAGAGAGTGTGGTCCAAAGAAGAAGAAAAAAAGATAGTTCAAAAGAGCCGTTGAAGCGTACAATCTAAAGGCAATAATAAGAGCCAGAAGAAAGCAAAATACTCATTATTATTATTATCAGTTATCAATTTCAATTCCAAGCTATAGAGGAGAAGAAAGGAGCAGTTTTGGGCAGGCTATGGTGGTTGGTTTAAACGACGACGGTTCAGTAGACATTGAAGAGATATACAATGGTGGCAAGGTTTGTTTACATATTTAGCTTCCAAAGTTACTATCTTTCTCCATTTGCTCCTTGATTTCTTAACTGTTTAGTATATCAGTTTTTTTCTTCATTGAAATCAAATTTGTTATTTTGATTTAGTTTTATGCTAAATATGTCATTTTTTCTAAGTTTTGCACATGGGAGAATCAATTGAGAGAGGACCTAATTTTGTGTTCTTGTATGGAACAAAGTTGGAATGTTCCTCTCCTTAGTTGAATTTGATTCAAAGAACAAATATTAAATATATTACATTGGTTTCTAAATGTTGAACTTGTTGGGTTTATATAAAAATAGAAGATTGTTTTGATCAAACAGTCATATGAGTTGAAATTGAACCGATGTCTCTTCTAACAATTGCAATTTTTAAACTTCCTGCTGAAAAACCCAGAAAATTTATCGATGTTGATTTCAAGAGATGACAACAAAATATGTTATTTTATCTTACCATTTTTAGTCTTCAAAGATTTATTAAGGAAGATATTTCTAATCCTGATGAAGGAGTGGAAGAAAAATAACGGTTTATGGTGGTTGAAACATGAAAATATTCTTACTTTTTATGCAAGAATTACATATTAAGTGTATTGGAAGATTTTTTGTACAACGTGTATTGTCCGATAAATACTTCTAAAAAGTTGTGGAAAACACTCGAAAAGAAGTATAAAGCTAAAGATGCTGGTTTAAAGAAATTTTTTGTTGCAAAATTTCTTGAATACAAGATTGTTGACACTAAAATGGTAGTGTCTCAAGTACAAGAACTTAAGTAATTGTTCATGATCTTCTTGCTGAATGTATGATAATTAATGAATCATTTCAAGTAGCTGCTTTTATTGAAAAATTACCATATTCGTGCCATAATTGCGGAAAAGTTGGACATCGAGATGTTGATTGTCGTGGGCCAAAGACCAAAAAAAAAGGTCAAGTTAAAACTAATATTGTAGAGATATCTTCTGGAGTAAAAGATATTGAATTGTTTGACATGATCTCTGAAGTTAACTTTGTTGGAAATTACAAAGAATTGTAGATGGATTTTGGAACCACCCGCCATGTTTGTGCTAACAAATAGATGTTCTCCTCTTATGTTTCCGCAAAAGAAGTTGAATATATTTACATGGAAAAATCTGTCGCTGCAAAAGTTTAAGAGAGTGGAAAAATTGCCCTTAAAATGATTTCGGGAAAAATAGTAACTCTCATCAAATGTGTTTTTGTTTCCAATAAGCTTGTAATAAGTAAGAATGATATGTATGTCGGAAAAATTTACTTCACTGAGGGACTTTTCAAAGTTAATGTAATGACCATTGATGATAATAAAAAAGATTATTCTGCTTACTTACTTGTGTCAAATAATCTATGACATGCAAGATTAGGACACATAAATTACAAGTCTTTGCGAAAAATGATCGATTTGGAAGTGTTGCCAAAATTTGATTATGAAAAATCAAAATATGAAATATGTGTAAAATCTAAATATTCTAAACATTTTTACAAGTCAATTGATTGAAGTTTAGAACTTTTAGATTTAATTCACACAGATATTTGTGAAATGAAATCAATTCCATCTCGTGGTGGAAAAAAATATTTTATTAATTTTATTGATGATAACACAAAATATTGTTATATTTGTTATATTTACTTGTTAAATAGTAAAAATGAAACTATTAATGCATTTAAACAATATAAAAATGAAGTTGAAACGCAACTTAACAAAAAAATAAAAGCAATAAGAAGTGATAGAGGCGGAGAATATGTATTTCCATTCGAAGAAATATGTTTAGAGTTTGGAATTGTTCACCAAACTACCGCCCCATATACACCACTATCTGATGAGATTGCGAAAAGAAAAAATCGAACATTAAAAGAGATGATGAATGCTATGTTGATAAGTTCGGTGTTACCATAAAATATGTGGGGTGAAGCTATTTTAACATGTATTCAAATACTCAATCGTGTTCTCCATAGCAAGACACAAGATATTCCATATGAAAAATGGAAAGGGAGAAAACTAAATTTGAATTATTTCAAAGTGTGTGGGTGTCTAGCGAATGTCCAAATTCTTCTTCCTAAAAGAGTTAAAATAGGACCTAAAATGATTGATTGTGTTTTATAAGTTATGCTTCAAAAAGTAAAGCATACAGATTTTTTGTGCCTAGATCTGAAATTCCCGATATTCATAAAAATACGGTAATTGAATCAGATAATGCTGAATTCTTTGAAATGAGTTATCTATTTAAAAAGGATATTGAATCTATTAAAGAATCAACCAAACGTGGTCGAGATGTGTCTCAAGAGAATACACATAATGAAGAAGAACCTAAACGTAGTATACGTCAAAGAACTTCTACTTCATTTGGACTAGACTTCCTAACATATATGTTGGAAAATATACCACTAAGCTATGTATTCACCAAAATCTCAATATTGGAAAGAAATTATTAATTGTGAAATTGATTCTTTATTGAGCAACCATATATGGGAGTTGGTTGATCTTTCTCTTGGTAATAAACCATTAAATTATAAATGGATTTTTACAAGGAAGATGAAAGAAAATGGATCTATTGATAAGTACAAAGCAAGACTTGTTGTCAAAGAATTTCGACAACAAGAAGATCTTGACTATTTTGATACATATTCGCCAGTAACAAGAATTACATCAATTCAGATATTAATTGGTTTAGATGCTGTATGTGAATTGATAATCCATCAAATGAATGTTAAAACTGCATTTTTAAATGGAGATTTAGAGGAAGAACTCTATATGAATCAACCTGAAAGGTTTATAATTCCTGGAAATGTAGATAAAGTATGTCGACTTGTTAAGTCGTTATATGGATTAAAACAAGCATCAAAACAATGACATGTTAAATTTGACAATGTACTGATATCAAATGGTTTTAAGATTAATGAATTTGATAAATATGTTTATATTAAAAATACTAATAATCACATTGTCATTGTATGTTTATATGTGGATGATATGTTGATAATGAGTGATGACATTTCAAACATAAAAGCTACTAAAAGTATGTTTTCCACAAAATTTGACATGAAAGATTTATGAGTTGCGGATTTAATCTTAGGGATTAAAATCATTAAAACTCTTGAAAGATATGCGTTATCTCAATCTCATTACATTGAAAAAGTGTTTGAAAAATTTAAATATTTGGATATTAAGCCTGCAAATACTCCAATTGATACAAATATTCTCCTTGCAAAAAATAAAAATAATAGTATATCTCAACTAGACTATGCGAGAGTCTTAAAATGTTTGATGTATATTATGAATTGCACTCGACCTGATATAGCTTATACAATAAGCAAATTATGTCGATATACAATAATCCAGGTTCTAATCATTGGATGGCACTGAAACATGTTTTGGGATATTTACAATATACCAAAAATAACGTTTTACATTACACAAAATATCCACATGTGTTATGAGGATATTGTGATGCAAACTGGATCACGGTTTTAAACGAATCTAAGTCCACAAGTGGATATGTTTTCACAATTGGTGGAGGAGCTGTATATTTGAAATCATCCAAACAAACGTGTATCGCACATTCTACTATGGAATCTGAATTTGTAGCTTTAGATAAAGTTGGTGAAAAAGCTGAATGACTTCGAAATTTTCTAGAAGATATTCCATATTGGCCAGACCATTGACACCTATATGCATACATTGCGATAATTTAGCTGCAATAGGACGGGTAGGAACTGTTATGTACAATGGAAAATCACATCATATTAGACGAAGACATAACACTGTTAGACAATTAATCTCAAGTGGGATTATCACCATTGACCATGTAAGGTCAAAAGATAATATCGCTGATCCTCTAACAAAAAGCCTTTGTAGAGATTAAGTTTATGACCTCAGACAATTTAGCACGGCGGCAACTCTACCTAGTAGATTGGAGATCTCATGAACTTGGTTCAAGGAAAATACAAAGTTATAGCTAACGGTTCAACATTATCAAAATATAACACAACTCATTCTCATGAAGAGACAATGTTTTAAGTGATAGGGTAAACGATACAACTTGAAACAAGAAGGCTTAAGTTAAGAAGTTTTTAATGGTTCTTAAGTTTGATGTGATCAAACAGTGTATCTTCAAAGATGACACTGTAAGAAAACCACCTATGTGAAAGTGAAGTGTGGGCCGCTTCAAGGATAATGTTGTTTGGCCAGTTATCTACACTTTCACGAGACCAAGCAAGTGTTCATGGCTGAAAGGAACACAACAATGATAACCAAAATTTGATCAAGAATTAATTGTGTGATTTAAATTGTCTTGATATACATAAAAGCCGACAGTTCAAAGATATCGCATCTACGGAAAGTTCAAAGGAAAACCTATTTATCCAGATGCAATTAATTCTTCTTAGTTGAATCATACGAGGTTGGCGTAAGAAAATCCTCCATTCATGTGGGGGATTATTGTTGGGTTTATATAAGATTGGAGGATTGTCTTGATCAAACAGTCTCATGGGTTGAAGTTGAACCGATGTCTCTTCGAACAGTTGCGATTTTTAAACTTTGTTTCGAATGGTCACAATGGTTATTTCATACCTATGTCTTACTATAAATAGAGGTTTTGCCGCAGCCATTGAAGTATGTGTTTTTCCAAGTATTCCATTGAGAGAAACAGAAAGATTTATTCTTAAAGTTGTTATTCTTTCTAAGTGTGATTCAAGCCAAAGTTTGAGTTCGGTAAGGCTTCGGAGTTTGACAGTACTGCCATTCCGAAGAGGTTAGTCCGTCATATCCTAGGAAGTTATATTCCATAAACCGTAGGTACCGAGCGGAGAATAGTTTCCTTAAGGAAACACGGTTTGCCGTGAGTTCGGACTTATTGAGTTGATTAACTTGTTTCGTTCATAACTCTTTACTCCGGTATCGAAATTGAATAAATTTGGTGTCTATAGATAGATATCAAAAATATCTTTCTAACAAGATAAGAACGTATTTTTTGGATACGTATATTAAAAGATATTGATTTTACAAGTTAAGACGGAATTATTGTTAATAATTCTGTTTACAAAACTTGTTTTATTTGTAACTTTTGATTCCTTTGAGGGAATTGAGTGATCTTGGTGTCTATCTGTAGATCTCAAAATTATCTTTCTAATAAGCTATAAAACGTATTTTTGGATACGTAAATAGAAAGATATAAAAGTTACAAGATTAATAACGGTTTATAGTATAAAAGTTCGGTTTTGTGAAACAGAGGAAACAACAGAACTGAGTGTGTATATGAGTTTCAAGCTTATGGTATAATTAAATTGGATAGACTGATTCATTTATCTTTTACAAGAGCATTATGTCAAAACTTTTTATGGTTCAGTTTCAGTTGTAGTTTATGGAGATGAAAATAAACCAGCACTGATCACTTATCCAGATGTAGCACTTAATTGTAAGAGTGTGGAGGAATATTCATTTGGTTCATGATTTGTTTGTTGTGCTAGATTTGTCATGTTTTCAAGGATTGTTTCTATGCCCTGAAACAGTATCATTACTCACTGCTCCATAATTTCTGCATTTACCATATTAGTCCACCAGGACATGAGGTATTCATTCTATTTCTGTGTAATATACATACTTTGCTGCTTTGCTAACCTCGTGTCATGGTTCTATCATTTCCAAAAGAGGTTTTGTAGTTCGGAGCTGCTCCAGTTACAGAGAGAGATATATGATATATGAATGCAGAAGAGTTAGTACTAAACCTTGTAATATGATTTTACTATTTTGTAATACTGTTGTTGTAACATCTCATGTTCTGCTATATGGTCGTGCATGAGAAGAGCCTTAAAACATTTGATTTGGCTACCTATGTCACCAAAGTGCACTTATCTTTTCGGTCAACCACTCCTTCAGAACTCTGCAGTTAAGCGTGTTTGGGCTGGAATAGTACTAGGATGGGTGACCTACCGGGAAGTGATTGTCGGTACTGTGCAAGTGAGACCAACGCACATGAAAAGATCATGTGGTGATTTGTAAAGACAATAAACAAGTCTTAAAGCCTCAGAAAAATAATGCACCGACCGTCGGACGAGGGTGAGGCCTAATGGGTCTAGAGAGAACGTGGAGGCCCAATGGGTATAGAGAGGACATGGGGTCGTCCACGGGTATAGAGGGGACATTGGTGTGCTCATGAACGATGACGGTCGGGATATTACAGTTGTTGTTGTATCATATTATATATGTTTTATATACAACTGCTGCTGGGTGAAAGACATAGTAGTAGTCCAATGCAGTTTCTGGAAGCAGTTAAAAATTCGAACACTCATATTTGCTGGCAACCAATCTCCTTTCCACTCTGAAACACTTCATATATGTGGTTTAGCGTAACCAATCGTAGATTCTTAGAGTTGGATTGTAAGATGATGTTTTGGAATTATGAAGGTGGAAGCTAGTGGATCAATGGTAACAGAAGAGCAACCACATGCAATGTTGATACCAATGGAATACTTTTTGATGGGGTTTGGATTGAATAGAGCTGGTAAGGTTAATAGTAGTCCAAGAAGTCCACTGAGTCCGTCATGTATTTGACCGGAGCTTCTTTCTCCAGAGAGTCTTGGTTTGAAGCTAAAGCCAATAAAAACTCGGGTTCCAATGAAATGTTAAAAACATTTAATTCATTGTATCATTTCACCAAATATTCTTTTATTAAATTTGTGTTACTTCTTATCTTCTTCGTGTGTAGATATTAAAAACGACCCATCTATTTAATATCGCCTATTTGAACACATTTAAAATAAAAAAATAGTAGCATTTCTTCCACGGACTAATCTAAACAAATACATCACTAATACGTCTTTGTAAATTAGGTATTGGCCCAGTCAAGCTTAATGGGCCGTCATGGTTGAATTTGCTGACACCACGAAAAAAAAAAATTTGTCGTCGGTGCTGATTTATAGAGTAGAATTAACACAAATGATCAATGTGGTGGTCGTCTAACTATTTATATTTATATTAATATTAATATAATATTTATTCAAAACCTCGAGCGCCCATAGGAGAGGCCACTTCTTTTGCTTATAATTCCGCTTAAAACCAACATGCATTTTTTTAATTATTAGATTCATTCATCAACCTAAATTATTTTAGCAACCATTCTATGTATCTGAATTATTTAGCTTTCCACTAATCTTGATTTAAACAATTCTATTTTTTCAAGTAACTCAGCAGCCCTATATCCAATGAAATCTAGTTGGATTTTTATTCTTACAATTTAATACACATAAATTTTTATACATCTATTTTTTAATAATCTTGAAACTCAAGCTGTAGAGTCTAGAATCTTGAAAAGAAGAATACAGATTATAAAAATTAGAATACAACAAGAAAATATGGAAATATCAAAACTTTTGAATCACATGGTTGTTGCTTTTACATTTTCAAGGTATAATATTATTCTTTGATACTCCACAGAATGAAAATAATACTAGTATTAAAAGAAACTATTGTTTTAGCTTCCAAGTAGGCAACTATGCCTTCCCAAACACATAATAAAGAAAGAAAGATCTTACTCACTACACTCCAATCTCCATGCCTATAAATACTCTTTTTAGATTACACAAATTCCTCAATCAATCTGTATCTCAAAAGTAAGAACAGAAAGCAAAAAAGTGAGATGGAGATTCCAGTTATTAATTTTGCTGAATTGGATGGAGACAACAGAAACAAGACTATGTCACTTCTTGATCATGCATGTGATAAGTGGGGCTTCTTCATGGTATGTATCATCTTAATGCACAAGAGACCATTTCTAAGTTATGCATATTATATTAAGTATTGGTGAATTTTCAGGTTGATAATCATGGTATTGATAAAGACTTGATGGAGAAAGTGAAGAACCTGATCAACTCTCATTATGAGGAGCATTTGAAAGAGAAGTTTTATGAGTCAGAGATGGTTAAAGCTTTAAGTGAAGGCAAAACCTCAGATGCAGATTGGGAAAGCAGTTTCTTCATCTGGCATAAACCAACTTCAAACATCTCTGAGATCCCAAACATTTCAGAGGAACTCAGGTAGAGTGTTAACTAATAAGTAAGGCTTAACCATTTTTTTACATGTTATGCTTATGATAACTAAAACTGACATTGCAGCAAGACTATGGATGAATATGTTTCTCAACTTCACAAGTTTGCAGAGAGGCTCTCCAAACTCATGTGTGAGAATCTTGGTCTTGATCAAGAAGACATAATGAAAGCATTTTCTGGTTCAAAAGGTCCAGCTTTTGGAACCAAAGTGGCTAAGTATCCAGAATGCCCTCGTCCTGAGCTCATGAGAGGACTGAGGGAACATACTGATGCTGGAGGAATCATACTACTCTTGCAGGATGATCAAGTGCCTGGTCTTGAGTTTCAAAAAGATGGCAAGTGGTTTCCTATACCACCATCTAAGAACAATACCATTTTTATCAATACAGGTGATCAAATCGAGATACTAAGTAATGGGAAGTACAAGAGTGTTGTACATCGTGTAATGACAGTGAAGCAAGGAAGTAGACTGTCGATTGCAACATTTTACAATCCAGGTAGTGATGCCATAATATCTCCAGCTCCAAAGCTCTTGTATCCAAGTGGGTATAAGTTTCAAGACTACCTGAAGCTTTATTCAACCACTAAGTTTGGAAACAAAGGCTCAAGACTTGAGACCATGAAGAAGAAAATGGAAAATGCGGATGCATCTGGAATCTAATGCTTATGACAATGTTTTCACTATCTATATTCTCCCTTTGTATTAAACTTTGTCTTCTTTCTTGTGTTTCCTTTATATAAAATAATAGCCATGTCAGGACCTTGCTGATTGAGCTATACTACTTTATTCCTAGGATGATCAGTTCACAACTGTTCACCACTCTGTTCCATTAAAAAGTATATGAAATCTTCACTCTTATATACTTTTAAAGAATATATATATATAATGTTAATTTTCAAAATATTCTATGACATTTTGTCACTAATGAAATCAACTAACCGATGATAAAAAAAAACTTGAAAGTTGTGAAAGAGTCTATATCATGAAACTTGCCTAAATAATACACTAAATTCAATGGAAAAACAAAGAGAGGAGAAGACAAAACTGACATATATGAGTAAATAATAATACCCTTTAAGAGTTTTCAAACAAAGACTCACATCATTGAGGCAGCGAGATCAGATGGAAGTGTGTTCTGAATGTTGTAAGAATGTAAGGCATTAAGATGCTGAAACCATCAGCAGCAGTTGAGATGATCATTCCTGGAATCTGGTTGTGCCAGTAAAGTTCCTTCAAGTCCTTTTGTCCCTGTTGAAAAAACGATTCTTTCAGACAAAGACATCAATCAATAAACCAAGCTAATGACATTAATGTAAACAATGTTACTTGGTGAACAAAGAGAAGTTGAGGAGGCAAGTCTTGAGGTGTGTTCACTTGTTCTTTGGTCTGTGCTTTGAACTCTGCCTCTTCTTCTTCATCCTTCTCTAAGGATAAATCCCATATCCTGTAAATACAACAAATCATCAAAACCAACTATGGTGAGCAACCCTGCGAACCTGTATACACAAATTAAGAGACTGAATATAAATCACAAAAGTTAAAACGAATCAAGAATCACCTGAATATTTGGAACTTTGGAAGCTTCATCGTCGCCTTCCTCATCACTGTCACTTTCATCATCCTCATCCTCCATATCATCATCACCGTTTGCTAGTGTCTTGGGCACTACATCGCGTCTCTTACCAGATACGTTTGTGATTTTAAACAATCCTATGGAATTATGAGCTGCTTTCTCAGCCTAAAGAACAAGAAAAAACGTACTCCCAGGATTTAAACACATAATTCTAAAAACACAAATACAAAAGAAGATAAAAAGCACAAAACTTATACCTGAGTCTCAGCCACCATGTAAACTGTGTGAGGAAACTCAGTTCGGTTCAAACTCAACTTATCACCTAAAATGTCAAAACTGGGAAAGGAATAAAAAAACATCAAATCACCAAAACTTGCCCATACAATTAAACATGCAGCAAGATAACATACTTGCAAAATACATCTCTTTACACTTACTTGTTCACAAACAATACAGAGAAGCTTCTCATTTGAATAGTTCACAGAAGCATTAAAAATAATCTCTTATAAACACTTAAGTTCTCATGCTTTAAGCTATTATTTTCTAAATTAAATGAATATATTTACCTCACACAGGGCCAACCAACATGGAAGCCATGAAGAGAATTATAAACAGAAGGGTCACATTGAAGTTCTTCTCCATCTTCAAGTGTATCAACATCTGGTTGCCAAACCTATAACAGGATAAACCCTAGATGGAATCGACGGTATTACTGATGAAGACGCATCTTCCTTCTTCTGTTAATTACAAAACCCGATTTTGAGAAATATCAGATTGGAGAATTGAGCAAGAGCGTGTTTTTAGATTCAAATTTAAACCTTGTTCTTTCTCTTCGATTTCTTAGGTTTTATGTCACGAACCATTTTTGTCGTTCTGATTTCTTCTAATTACTTCAAAGTTTTTCAGCTCACTGAAGAGAATCATCGATCAGTTCTGTTTTTAGGGTTTAAGCTATGTACCCTCTTTTGTACGGTAACTCCCTTGTTTTTTATTATTTATTTTTAAATCCTTTTGTCTTTACAGAAATTAAAATATCATACCAAAGTTTTATAGGATGTGTCTTAACTCACGATTCATTGATTAGAGTCGATAATCAACGTAGAACTTAAAAAGGCAACGCTTCATTGATGATGTTGTCACAAGCTCCAATCTCATAATCGAGGGTTGTTTTGGTCTGAGCAATCATTTGGTTCAACCAGTATAACAAAAACACACATAAGAGTTGGTCTGATTCGATTAACATCTTAGTTGAACAAGATAGAACTTAAGAATCTGGTGGAACAGGATCAAGAACCAAACTCATGTACCCCTAAATGATTTGGAAAGGTCTTAAAAGCAACCAATATCTCAAAAGACAAACCCAGCCTTTCAAAAGCCAATGATTCCTCGCTAAACCGACAACTAAACCGCATTAGTTTTACCATGGATTAGACAATGGAGTATTTCTTTACTCTCAAGGCTTGGAGGCACAAGTCATAACATGAGACTTGAACTTCTCCAATTCTGTCAGGACTTCCTCTTCCGGTCTGTAAATCAAGTCACTCATCCGCCATATCTGCCAAAGAAGAAGAAAAAAAATAAAACTATAATTTCCATTTTATCGATATAAGTTGCTTATCAAGGTACCATTACAAGGAAGTGTTTCAAGGTTACCTGCAATGTTCCACCTCCACCTGTAGTCTCACAGTCATCAGAAACACTGACAATAGTCCAAGGGTCCGAGGCATTCCAGTGGAAATCAACAACTTTGTCCCTGAGAAAGTATATAAATAAGAGGTCCTTAGAAGCAAGTCAATGAGAAAGCAATAAAGAGAATTAGGTTCAGGTCTTTATGAACCTGTGACCAGCATGCTGGAAGAAGAGCCCAGCAGGGCTTTTAGTTGCACCATCAGATTTCTTACTGACCTGATGGATAATTAAACAAACCAAACATTAGTATAATGAAATGTGTTTCAGTGAAGAAAAAGCTTAATTTTATGTACACACCCTGTCATAATCCCAGATGTTCAAAAGACCATCTTCTGCAGAACTCCCAAAAACAGATGACTTATCAGGAGACCACTGAATTGATTAACAATATGGTATCAGTGAATTTAAGTGATATACATCATATGACGAAGGATAAAAATATAGCAGTTGTGGAAACCTGAACACAAAGAACAGCAGCTTTGTGGCCCTCAAATGTGTAAATAGGCGAACCAACTCCATTTGAGGTCAGGTTCCTACGATCATACAACCGGACAGTGTTGTCTGCTGACCTGTAACATTCAACTATATCCAATTATTATATGTATTCATATGCTAAACGCTTTCTCAGATACTAAGTGTGCATTGCTCATCTGTCTATGCACAAGAATATGAATTCTCCATACCCTGTCAGGATCAGATTGTCATCATGAGGATTCCAATCGACACAATGAAGATCAGCATCATGCGCCTTTTCAACCTAGTAAACACAAAGCATGACAAAAGATAAAAGTAGACAAATCTATAAAAAAAGAAATTGATACGATTAAGAAGATAGCATACCTTTGTTACAGGGTTCGTGCCAGTTCTTGCATCCCATAGTATAAGGCAAGAATCATCACCAACACTGCAGAATTCTTGTGCACTTCACGATATAAAAGACCAGAAGCACCATCAGAAAATCATTTATATGTTTTTGAATGAGAAACACAAAATTAAAAGGAGTCTGTTCTAAGAACTTACCTAGTTGGGCTGAATGCCACATCTTCAACTGTATCTTCATGGCCATGATATACACCGCGAGGGCCCACAGAAGGACTCTCATTCTTATCACTACCTTCACCAGTCTGTTTGATGATAGATCCAGAAGATTTGGAATCTGTACCGGCTGTTGTGATGTGGTCCTGGATACTCCACAGAACAACTGACTTGTCCTTGCCTAAGAGAATAACCTTTGTATGAGAAACTGGCCAACCACAGTATATGGCACTATATATGACAGAAACAACAAACCTCCAGAGAGAACAAAGGGTTCGGTTGGGCACATTGCAAGAGCAAATTCAGCATTATCTTGGTGTCCAGTTAGAATCTGCAAGAAAATGATTCAGATGAACCAATTTGATAAGATATCAAATTAAATACATCACTTCCAACAATGACAGTAAGACAAACAGAAATGAAGCACAAGCAATGATTTGTAACAACATTTAACAGAAGTGAGCATACCAAATCCGGACGAGAACTAGCGGCTCCAAGCACAGCATGACGATTTGGTTGGGTTTCAACATCCCAAATGAGAACCTGCAATCAAGGTACTGAATTGAGATAACTAAAACTGGAAATACATTCAAGACAACCAATGCTCTTTGACTGCCAAATAAAGAGATGAAACAAACATAATTTCAAGTTACTATAACCATAACAAAATAGGAGCAGGGCTTACATCAGGACTATCAGTGTGGGTGGCAATAATCTTACTGTTTTGAGGGAGTTCCCTGATTCTGTTGACCTGCAATTGACACATCAAAGCGGTTTTACTTTCACCAAAGTGCCAAATGAGTTAATCAATGAACCGATTAAAACAGCAATTCAGGTAGAACTATTGCACCAAATAGAACTAGAAGCAACAGTGATGAGTGATGACGATACATGAATATATGTAGAGTAGGCAAAATATCAAACCTCTCCAGGGTGAATGATGGTCTTGTACTTCTTCACAAATGGAGAACGTGCTTCTTCATTGAACTGAAAACACACACATATAGAGTAATAAGGAAATGGAACAAGATTAGTAGCAAAACCAATAATTACCTGAGATATGTGCTCTGCTGCAGCAACTCTCGGCTTAACAACTTCACAATTTGCTATGACTAGAGTATTTGGGACACTGCCATCAGTCTGGTGACACAATCGAGAAAAATATTATGAGGGGCCAAGAGACAATTTTAGAAATGTTATAGCAACTAAGTAAGATACAAGAGAAATCGAGTAACCAACTTGCTCAGAGAGATAGAGACGCTGACGATTTTTGTAAGTAGCTTGTTCAAGCTGTGAACCCCATCTATTAAAATCAAAGAACAATTTCACCAAATCAAACATCAAACCCTAATTGTAACATTAAGAGAAACCCTAGAAAGAGACCTGCAAGAGAGAGAAGGCCAGACGAGGTTATGATTGGCGAGCCAGTCGTAGAGAATGGGAACGAGACCTTTCCACTGAGAGTATTTGTCATTAACACTTGGCTGTTGCTGCTGCGTTGTTTTCTTCCCACTTTCTTTCATTTTCCCACCGCTTTGTTGTTGCGAAGACGGCGTCTGAGAACCTTCTCTGCTTTTAGGTTTCCGACCTCTCTTCTTCGGTCCTGAAGCTCCTGTTCCTCCGCTTGCTTCTGGAGACGCTGCTGCTGCTTCTTCTTCTTCGTAGCTCTCCATTTTTGTTCGTTAGTCTTCTCTTCAGCTAAGTGTCTCTCTCCACTGCTTATTTATTTACTTACAAAACAAACCACCTTTTCCCATTTTATTTTTACTTTCTTTTTTTATTTGGTAAAGTGTATTACGAGTCCTTTATTTAATTATTTTTTAGTCTTCAAATTTAATTTTAATTTATGCTGTTGAAATTTTATTTAAATATTTTTTTTTAAATAATGTAAGCTCAAACGAGAATTTTTCTAAGAACAACACGAGAAAAACAATGCCAACAGTGACACAAAAGTAGCCATGGACGTTCGGACAAGCAGTTCATATTCGGGTAAAACTCATTCGGCTTCGGGTTTTTCGGGTAGAACGTTAGACACTACAATGAAATAATTTATAAAATTTAGATCGGTTGCGCATATAAACCCTTTCGAGTTCGGATCGGTTCGGGTACACTTCTATAAAACCCGGCAAAAAACTAAAAATAGCGGGTACCCTTTCGGGTTATTGTGGCCAAAAGCTTATTCGGATACATAAAAACCTAAATTCGGATCGAGTTTTTAAACGTGAACACCTAAATTTTGCATTTGATTAATAGAAATCGTGTTGAAAATATAAAATTATTATCGATTTAATCTAAAATTATACTAA
>KE159057.1:11876-30539 GCA_000411055.1 Leavenworthia alabamica | reverse complement strand
TTATTCGGATACATAAAAACCTAAATTCGGATCGAGTTTTTAAACGTGAACACCTAAATTTTGCATTTGATTAATAGAAATCGTGTTGAAAATATAAAATTATTATCGATTTAATCTAAAATTATACTAAAAATTTTAAATTTACTTGATTGAATTAAAATAATACATAAAACTATTACATAATTAATGTAAGTTTATATCTAAAAATATAAAAATTAATCGATTAACTTGAAATTATATCTGAAATTATTATATAACTAAACTAAAATATATCATCAAATTAAAAATTTCTAAAATCTATCATTTTTAGTATACTTAAGTTTATTTCGGGTTTTTCGGGTACCTGTTCGGGTTTCGGATCGGGTTCGGATTTTACCCAAAACCCACGGGTATATACACTTACACTCCAATAGGATAAAATCACGGATACAGATTTGGATTCGGGTAAAAGTTTTCGGGTCGGATTCGGGTTTTCTTGCTCGGATAGGTTTTTTGCCCAAGCCTACACAAAAGTAATGTTTGATGTTGGCTAAAAATAGTTATGGAAAACCTTTCAACCACAAAAATATCTTATGAAATTAACCGTGGAGGTGAAACTGTAAAATTTAGCAACTTGTTTTTATGTCAAGAAAAAAGGAGATAGATTGTTAATATTGATGGCTCTCAATAGTGTTCAAAATTCTTATAAATAACCAACACAAGATGATAAGAAAATATCAACTCAAAACAAGAAGTATAAAAAATAATATATGATCATACTATATCACTAATTCAAAGTTGAAAAAACTTGTTCTTTTCTTTTTGTTCCTCTTGAATCTTCTCATCCTGTTCATGGAAGTAGCTAGCTAGGCTTTGGGTAACTCAAATTTTCCAAATGAATTTTGCATATGTGTGGATGCAATTAATTAAAAAAATTTTAAAATATGTTTTGACAATAACTTGAGATTTTATTTGACTTGTAAAATTGAATATTATATATATTAATACACAATTATAATCACATAATTAACTATCAAATTAATATTGCTATGTAATAGTAACAATTGTATCGCCGGTAAAATTCAAAATAGATCGGATTCGCATTAATCGAATATGGATGAATAAGTTGTTCGGTACAATTTTAGTTTTCCTTCAGATTTTAGATCGGATCGGATAGGATTAAAATAATTAAATTTATTCGGTTTATTTGAATTATACAGATTAAAATTTAGTTTTTGTGTTAAAATTATTTAATTTTGATAGAATAAATCGAATAAATATTTTTTATCCGATTAATCAGATTTTTTTTTGCATAGATCCGATCCGATTAAATCGTGGTCCGAATCGATTAATCCGAGATAAAATAAAACTCATGATATTAAGAGTAACATCCAACTTGTTTTTACCTCATTTCATATTTTACTCCTAACAACTAAAATAGTTCATGAGATAAAAAAATCATGAGATTAAGAGTAACAACCAATTTGTTTTTAAAATCCAAAAATAAATTTATTATATTTGTGTTATTGTTTTATAGAAACTTACACCTATATATTGTCTACAAAAAATACTATTTAAATATTGAGACATATATGATATATATAGTCAAATTTATAAACAAAATATGTTTTGATAATAACTTGAGATTTTATTTGACTTTCAAAAATTGAATATTACATATACATGGCAATGTCGATTATAGAAACTGACAGCTATATATATATCTACACAAATACTAAAATATAGTAAAAACTAAGAAATTTAATTTACTAAGATATTTAATTTAACATAGATATGTTAAATTCATAAACATATCTATTATAACTATAACTTGAGATTTTATTTGACTTTAAAAAATTGCATATTAAATATTAGCATAATTATGAAATTGAAATTACTATTTAATGGCAAATAACTAATTCTCTTCTTCATCTTATCAAATCTAAGAGAAATGGGTAAGATTAGTCTAATGATGACTCTAATCACAGTTTTGATTTGTTTACTTTCGAGTTTCACCAAATCATCATCAGAAAACACTAATAAAATTGTTTTACCTAAGTTCCTTAACCTCACCCTCTTAACCGATCCATCCACCATCTCCGCCGCATCTCACGACTTCGGAAACATCACCACCATAACTCCCGACGGCGTTCTCTGCCCATCCTCTCCTGCGGAGATATCCCGTCTCATCCGTTACGCTTATAATTCCAAAGGAAAAAGAAAATTCCAAGTGGCAGCTCGTGGCAAAGGTCAGTCCTTAAACGGCGAAGCCTCAGTTTCCGGTGGAGTAATCATCAACATGACGTGTCTAGCTGACGTGGTGGTTTCAAAAGATAAGACATATGCTGACGTGGCAGGTGGTACGTTATGGGTAAATGTGGTTAAGTCTACGATGGAGAAAGGGGTTTCTCCGGTTAGTTTTACTAATTATTTGAATGTAACCGTCGGAGGAACGTTGTCAACTGCTGGAATCGGTGGTAGGATGTTTCGATATGGTCCTCAAATTTTTACCGTCCTTGAAATGGACATTGTTACTGGTACGACGCTATAACTTTTATTCATTGCATAAATACTATATAGTATAAATAAATATTATATATACGAAAAATAGACCGTAATAATAATAATAATAATAATAATAAATATTTGGTTTATTATTTCAGGAAAAGGTCAAATGGTGACATGCTCACCACAGGTAAACTCAGACTTATTTCTTGGAGCTTTAGGAGGTTTAGGTCAACTTGGAATTATAACAAGAGCCAGAATTGTTGTGGACCATGCACCTAAAAGGGTACGTTTTGATTTAATTTTATTTTAATTTCTAAGTGTTCACACTTAATTATACTTATATGAATTTCTTTATATATATATGTGTGTGTAGGTGAAATGGTTTCAGGTGCTCTATAGTGACTTCAAAGCTTTTACAAAGGCCCAAGAACGTTTGTTATTTCTGCAGAAGAGTGGAGTTGACTATTTAGAAGGTCAAATTAAGCTTTCAAATGGCATTATAGATACCTCTTTTTTCCCACCGTCCGATCAATCTAAAGTAGCTGATTTAGTGAAAAAGTATGGTATCATATATGTTCTTGAAGGAGCCAAGTTTTATGATAATGACACTCTTCACACCATTGACCAGGTACTACTATACATTAGGGGTAGGGGTGAACACAAAGCTAATAGTTTATTTGTTATTCGATTAGTTTCGGCCGAATTAGTAATTTTCTTATTCGTATTCACTTCGAAATAATCGAATATTGGAATCATTATTTATTTATTGTAGGTTGTTGATAAAATAACTAAAAACCTAAATTACTTGCCTGGGTTCATATCAATCCATGACGTGAGCTATTTTGATTTCTTGAACCGTGCAAAAGCCGAAGAAGAAAAATTAAGATCTTTAGGTTTATGGGAAGTTCCTCATCCATGGCTTAACTTCTTCGTTTCTAGATCTGGGATTCCTGATTTTCATAATGGTGTTATTAAAAACATTCTTCTTAAACAAAATAAAACTTCAGGACATATTCTTTTTTATCCAACATACCGGAATGCGTAAGTTTAATCAACTCTATTTTATTTTATATACTATTAAATATATTTTAATTAAAATGATTTGTTGTTATTATTAGATGGGACTATCGTACCTCAGCGATGATACCAGATAAACAAGCTGTTTTCTATGCAATTGGAATACTTCAATCAGCTACTAATCAAAAGAATTTGGTAGAAATTGAGAGTGTTAACGACAAGATTATCCAGTTTTGTAAGGATTCAGGTATATTTTATAAGCAATATCTAATGCATTACACCAAGAAAGAGGATTGGATTGATCACTTTGGACAAAATTGGAATGATTTTAAGAAGAGCAAAGATAAGTTTGATCCAAAGAGAGTTTTAACTCCAGGACTCGACATCTTTTAGATTACTACTTCTACATTGTCTGAGAGGCTGGTTTATGAGATTTACCCAAATATCTTATCAATTAATTGAATAATTTATAAAAATATTTTATTTAAATCTGTTACGCTTCTCATTCATTTAAAATAAAATTATAAGACATCAGCTGTTTATGTTTATTAGATACAAAAATAATCAAAATAAACTTTGATTTATTAAACATTAAACCCAAACCACATTAAACCTAAAAACTCTAAACCAAGGAAGAATATTATTTGACTTGTATAATTGAATATTATAGATATTAATACACAAATTATACATGGCAATCTATTTATAATCACACGAATGACTATCAAATTAATATTGCAATGTAATAGTGATAACTTTATCCTCTTACATCATCTATCTTATATCTGACTGGTCTCTGAATCTACTATCACTATCACAATAGAAAAATAGTAGCAATACTTTAAATACTTACAATCCAAACATGTGTTACAAGCCTTTAACCTAGTAGCAATGTGACCAATCACTTCAAACTCATTTCATGAGATCAAGAGTAACACCCAACTTGTTTTTAAAATCTAAAAATAAGTTTATTATTTGGGTTATTTTTTATAGAAACTGACACCTATATATTTTCTACAAAATATAGTCAAAACTCAAAAAAATTAAGAAGATGTTTTTATCTAAAACTTCTAAACAAAATCTATTTTGACAATAACTTGAGATCTTATTTGACTTTCAAAAGTTGAATATTAGATATATGACCATAATTAATTGGCAATCTTCTTAATCGTAATAATATCTATTATAGAAACTGTCAGCTATATATAATATATTTTATTCCAAAAATACTATTTAAATATTGAGACCAAAATATAATAAAGACTAAGAAATTTACTATATGTATTCAAGTGTATGGATGCATTTCTGTTAAATTTCTAAACAATATATATCTGTTTTGACGTCAAAAAAATATATCTGTTTTGACGATAACTTTAGATTTTATTTGACTTTGAAAAATTGAATATTAAATATTAACATAATCAATTTAAAATTGCTATTTAATGGCGAGACCTAATTCTTTTGTTACAATTCTCTTCTTCATCAAATCAAATCTGAGAAACACAAATAAAAAATAAGAGAAATGGCTAATATTAGTCTAATGATCTCTCTAATCACATTTTTAATTTGTTTACTTTCGAGTTTCACCAAATCATCAGAAAACATTAATAAAATTATTTTACCTAAGTACCTTAACCTCACCCTCCTAACCGATCCATCCACCATCTCCGCCGCCTCTCACGACTTCGGAAACATCACCACCATAACTCCCGACGGCGTTCTCTGCCCTTCCTCTCCCGCCGAGATATCCCGTCTCCTCCGTTACGCTTATAATTCCAAAGGAAAAAGAATATTCCAAGTGGCAGCTCGTGGCAAAGGTCACTCCTTAAAAGGCCAAGCCTCAGTTTCCGGTGGAGTGATCATCAACATGACGTGTCTAGCTGACGTGGTGATTTCAAAAGATAAGAAATATGCTGACGTGGCAGGTGGTACGTTATGGGTGAATGTAGTTAAATCTACGACGGAGAAAGGGGTTTCTCCGGTTACTTTTACGGATTATTTACATGTAACCGTCGGAGGAACGTTATCAAATGCTGGAATCGGTGGTATGGTGTTTAGATATGGTCCTCAGATTACTAACGTCCTTGAATTGGATGTTATAACTGGTATGACGCTAAAACTTTGATTTACTACATAAATACTATATAGTAAATATTATATATATAAAGAAAAAATAATATATTTTTTTGTTTTAAGGTATATATATATATATGTATAGACTAATTTATTATAATTGGTAGTATGTGTATTAATTTGGGGGTTATTGTAATGGATACATGCATTACGCATGCAAAATTAATTGGTTTTCGAACAGTTTTTTTTTTTTTTGCTAAAACATTAATATGACTTTTTATGAGCGTTTTATGTATGTAAAATAATAATTTTGAAGAATAAAAAATGTAAATTGACAACAAAAGAAGAATAAAAAATGTTTTTTTTTACGAAAAAAAAGAATAAAAAATGTTTTTTAAAACGTCTGAAAAACGTTTTGTTATGACATTAGACTTTCACGCCATAAATTGTATAAATGCCGATGGCGTGACAAAAAAAATTAATTATGTATTTTCTTTAGAATAGTTTTGAAAGAATAAGGAAGTGGTAAATTTTAAAACTGTGGCATATACGAAAATAGGCCATAATTATAAAAACATTTCATAAATCTAATAATTTAAGTTTGATTGATAATTGTTATTATTGATTTTTGATTTATAATTTCAGGAAAAGGTAAAATGGTGACATGCTCACCACAGCTAAACTCAGACTTATTTTATGGAGCTTTAGGAGGTTTAGGTCAATTTGGAATTATAACAAGAGCCAGAATTGTTTTGGACCATGCACCTAAAAGGGTACGTTTCATCACATTTAACCATTCATTATATATTATATAGTTAACATTCATTGACAGAAGAAAATAAATTATATAATTATTTGGTAATATATATATTAGATAACGTCTGATTAAAAGGTTTTATGATATAATGCAAGAAAGTTAGCTAGAGACGTGTGGATCACAAATCATGAAATTTCATAAATGGTAACCCAAAACTGCAATTAAGTTTGGTAGGAATTTGAATTTTAGTCAAAAGGCTATAAATATAGTTTGCAATGATTTAAACAAAATCTAATATACTATAAATTAAAAAGATATGACTTATTTTATTATAGTTTATAATCCTAGGATTTGTTCTCGTCATATGATCCAAATCCTTGTTCACTATAGTCAAGCTCCTTAATCATCCATATAATATATATACTCCAAAGTTTGGAACATAGATAAGTCAATAAGTCTTTAAGTATTAAGTTTGTTGACTAGTTATGATCTTACAAACGTATAAACACTATTGGTTATCATTTAAGACAACTAAAGTAAGGTCGCTATTAAATCAGATTTGGTCATAATATGAGATAACGTTTAATGTTATTTTATTTTCTAAGTGTACACACATATACTTATATAAATTATATATTAGATAAATGCCGCAACTAATATTGCTCTAAATGATTTATGTGTGTAGGCCAAACGGTTTCAGTTGCTATACAACGACTTCACAGCTTTTACAAAGGACCAAGAACGTTTGATATCAATGACTAGTGAAACTGGAGTTGACTATTTAGAAGGTCAAATAAAGCTTTCAAATGGCCTCATAGATACCTCTTTTTTCCCACCGTCCGATCAATCTAAAGTCGTTGATTTAGTGAAAAAGTATGGTATCATCTATGTTCTTGAAGGAGCCAAGTACTATGATGATTGTACTCTTCACACCATTGACCAGGTACTTAAACATTATCTATACATTAAGTTTACTTATTACACAATGCATGAACTCATATATAGGACACCAATTGATATATATATTTATTTATTTTTGTAGGATGTTGAAAAATTAACTAAAACCCTAAGTTACTTGCCTGGATTCATATCAATCCATGACGTGACCTATTTTGATTTCTTGAACCGTGTAAAAAGCGAAGAAGATAAATTGAGATCTTTAGGTTTATGGGAAGTTCCTCATCCATGGCTTAACCTCTACATTCCTAAATCTCGGATTCTTGATTTTCATAATGGTGTTATCAAGAACATTCTTTTCAAGCAAAATAAAACTTCAGGACTCGTTCTTCTTTATCCAACATACCCAAAAAGGTATATATGTTTTATTAACTCTATTAATTAATGTTATTTTTTATATACTATACTAATTATATAATCTTATGTTGTTATTGAATTAGATGGAATAATCTTATGTCAGCGATGGTACCAGATGAAGAAGATGTTATATATATAATTGGAATACTTCCATCAGCTACTAATCAACAAAATTTGGTACAAGTTGAGAGTGTTAACGACAAGATTATCAAGTTTTGTAAGGATTCAGGTATTAAGTTTAAGCAATATCTAATGCATTACACCAAGAAAGAGGATTGGGTTGAGCACTTTGGATCAAAATGGAATGATTTTAAGAAGAGGAAAGATATGTTTGATCCAAAGAGACTTTTAGCTCCAGGGCAAGACATCTTTTAAATTACTACAACATTGTTTGAGATTTTGCCAATAAAGAATATATTATTAAACATAATAATTCCCTGGTTAACACCTGTTTAAGTGTTGGTTTACTTCAATTACATTTACTGAATCCAAACCGCATTAAACCGAAGAAACTCTAAACCAAAGGAAGAATAATATGCTAAACTGTTGATTCATCATCATATCTCTGCTCTCAGTTGAAACCACAACTCTCATAGAATCTTCTTCAGATTAAAAACAAATTGATCAAATCTGGTTATGTGCCATACCAAACTAAACCATCTCATGAATAAATAAAATTGGATCAAAATCTAACCAAGGAAGACAAAATAGAATACTATTAATCGAAACAATTCATAAGAACATTACAAAAGAAACATCAAAACCAAATAACCATTTTTTTCTTTTTAGCAAACCAACCACCCAAAACTGATATATAAAATCATATAAACCAGACCATGACTCTGCAACTTAACAAAGCACAACTTCGGCTCAAAGATCTCTCACTCTTCTTCATCATTGCTGCTTACATTCCGCTGGCTTCTCACCTTGTTCACCTTCTGCAAACTGACTTCTTCCAACCTTGTGTTCATACAAAAAAAATGAAGAAAGCTCAGGTTAGCAAAAGATGTTGGATTATCAAAGATAAACAGATCCAAAGGCCGAGATTAATTGATTGATTGTTAAACCTTGTGCCCAGCTGATGATGACTGCAACAAAACAACAAGAAACAACCAAATATCAGTTTCAGTTGCCTTAGAGAACCATAGTAGAACTGAAACTATATATTTACCTTCTTTCTGTTCTTCTTGCCTTGCTCTGCTTCTTCCTCTTCATCATCTTCATCTTCGTCCTCGTCCTCATCATCCTCTTCATCATCTTCATCAATCTCATCTTCTTCGTCTTCATCCATCTCATAGTCATCTGGATCAACAGCTTCACCAGTGAACCATGATACAGCATGTGAGATGATTTTTTCTTTAATGGTCGATCTACATGAGAAACAAGTGGACAGATTCAGATCTTAGAACCAAATTAAGCAAAGCAAACTGAAGATGATATAGAAAGGTACACACCCAATATCATAGTCGTGCTCCATTTGGCCTTGGAGATCATCAGCCTGAATAAGATTGATCAGATAGTGCAATCTTAACTACTGAATTAAAAAAAACTAAACTGCTTATGGAGATGGACATACCATTTCATCATCAAGATCCTCCTCATCATCAGGAACTTGAGGTGGACTGAAAAAGTTGAAGAAACTTTCACAATCCTCAGTCTTAGTGATCGGCTTTGTGTTTTTGGATCCCTTCTTTGGCTTCTTTTTTAAAATCTTCTGAGTCAAACACTTTCCCGAATACCATTCAATCTCCGTCCTGAACAACAGTTAACACGACCAATAAGACTTTTTTGTCTTCAGAAACAAAACCAACAAATACTTGACAAAGAATTTTTATTACCCAATAGCCTTCTCAAGGATAGGTTCATCTTCATCAATCATGTGATATGTTTTAGACAAGACAGTGTTTTTGAAGTAAGGGTTCTGATCAAAGAAAAAATCAAGCTTGAAGCCCTTTGGTTCTTCAACCCTACTCCACTTGATATCTTTAAGATACTTGAGAGCCTCTTCATCTCTCTCAGTTATCTAGAATATAATGTAAACAAAAAGACAGAGATAAAGAGAATCATTTTAAATGAAAACAAAAACAAAAATAGAAGAGTATCATAATAACGAACCTCATCAGCAGTAATTTCATTGTTCTTCAATGCAATAAGCCAGAAATCTGGCACTCCTTTCTCTGCAAAAAACAGTTTCATACCATTTAAAAACCATCAGCACTATCATAATCATAAGTAACTTAACTGTTACAATGTAAGAATTAACGTACACACACCTTCAGCTGATTTATCTTCTCCTTGTTCTGATTTAGATTCTTCCGCGGCACCTTCAACTTCAACCACACCATTCACAATCTCATAACGCTGTATGTGATTGTTGAGTTAGAAAAGCATAAAACCATAAGGAATGATACAGAAAGAAGTAAAAAATATACATAACTACTGATTCATGTAATGAGAAACAGAAATGAGTCTGATCACAATTTCATCATTTTAATAATAGGAATATAAAGACAATAAAAAGCTCACAGAATCAAAGAACATATTCAAACCTTGGTATAGAAAGGCTGATATAACTTTTGGTATTTAGCTTCAAGAGCTGCTCTCTCCTCAAAGAATTTCGATTCCATTTCATTATATTGGTTCTGCAAGAACAAATCTAATTAAACCACAACAGCCAACTAATTTAAACAAAATACAAGATCACGAATTAGAGACTAGCTCTATAATCATCTAAAAGTTGATAATTCAATGACCTGAATCTCTCTTAGAACATCAACACGCTTCCTCACAGATGGAGTCAAGTTCTCAAGGACATCTGAGTGTTGTCCAGCCAAATTTTGTATCTTGTTCTGCACAAAACACACACAAATCAGGTAAAGTTACAAAACTTTCATATTAAGATGCAGAAGCAAATCCTCAAATTGGAAGAACAAGAGATATAGAAAAAATTCAAAAGTTCCAATTCTCTAAATCATTTTAATTCAACATTCTCAAAACTCAATTGAAAACCAAACTGATATACAAAAAAAACTCACCTTAAGTGCGTTAACAAGCCCTGCTTTACCTTCCTCGTTAAGAGCTACAACAAAAAACAAAAAAGATAAGCTTTTTTCGATAACTCTAAAAAAGCAAAAAAAATCAGGACTAATACTAGAGATACATAAGATAGGGAATTTACCAGCAGCCAGATCGGTCATGTCCATTGAGTCTTTGTCGTTACTCATCTTCGAAAGAGAAGAAACTGGCGGAGGAAGAGGAAGAGGAAGATAAATAAACCTTTAAAACCCTAAATTTTTGGGCACAATTGAGAAAATAAAATTTAAAAGAAATATGATGAGCAGACCAAATTAACTGGACGGACACTTTTTAATTTTTATATTACCCTAAAAGTCCGACAAATATCTTTTCTTTCTTTTATTTGTTTTCAATATATTTGGTAATGTAACTAATTGAAAATTAAATGCTTTGTTTTGTAAATTAGGCTAACGTATATCACAAGAATTATTTTATATTATTTGATCTCAAAATTGCATAAAATTTTATGATATTTAATTCATCATTATTTCAATTTAATTTTGGTCAAAATATTGTGGTGTTCAAGTTAAAATATGTTGCAATGTACTGAGAATTTTTTTGAATATTTTCATTCCATTTTAAAAAATTATATAATAAATTTATGGTAGTGAACTTATCACCATTTCAAAATATATTTGGTCATAATATAGTGTTATTCAATTTATTGTTTCCTCATTCAAATATTAATTTTACTCAAATAAGAATTTGGTATCACCATTTACTAAGAAACCAGTCAATTATTCTTTGATAGTAACTCACTTCTCATTATTTGTCTGAGCATTGAGAATTTGAACAGATGATTCACAAACCAAAAACAAATCCAAGTTTATAAATGGCAAAAGAATATTTATAGTAAACAGATTATAACTTACCACAAAAACAATTTAGAACTAGTATATCACCTGCGAGGTTTGCATCGCAGAAAAATATATTTTTGAATGTATATTTTGGTTAGTTCGTAACTTCGTATGATATATATTATTTAATATATAATAAATAAATATATATTGTATTTTATAGTTTTTATTTTTTATCTATTAATAATTTATATTGTAATTAACTTATATTATAAGTGATATTTATTTATCTTTATAATATATAATTGAATAATAAATTTATAAATTTTGCAAATCCAAATCCGTATAATGTAAAGTTGTATGTCAGACTAAATATATGTAATAGATTAAAAAAATTAATTTTTTGATCAAATTTATTTAAGATGTCTTGGAATCGAATAATTCAAATATATACTTTATTATCAGTTTAAAATATTTGATTATTTGGTTCATATTGGGTTTAGGTTGAGATCATATTAGATATACACAATATACGAAATATTAAAAAATATAAGTTTTGGTTAAATAAAATTTGATTAAATTTTTATAAATATAACTAAAAGCATAATGATAACAATAATTAGATATATAATCAATACTAATAGTAGTTAAAATAATTATGATGAATTAAGTGGTAATCCGCATGTAATACTGTATCTATATATTTTTATAAAAATAAATAATATTATATTTTTTTATATTTTCTAATAATAATATTATATTATTTAAGTGATCTAAAAAAATTATATTTTATATATTAAGAGATTTAAAATTTAAACTAATGACTTATTTTTCTTATTNTGGTTAAATAAAATTTGATTAAATTTTTATAAATATAACTAAAAGCATAATGATAACAATAATTAGATATATAATCAATACTAATAGTAGTTAAAATAATTATGATGAATTAAGTGGTAATCCGCATGTAATACTGTATCTATATATTTTTATAAAAATAAATAATATTATATTTTTTTATATTTTCTAATAATAATATTATATTATTTAAGTGATCTAAAAAAATTATATTTTATATATTAAGAGATTTAAAATTTAAACTAATGACTTATTTTTCTTATTTATTAGAAATTTTATTTTCTAAATAATAAAATATTATGATTATTAGTAAAATTTTATTAAATTAAAAAAATTATAACACATATTCTATATAAATATATATTTTAATATTTTAATTTGCTTTTTTTAAAATTAATGATAATTTTTTTAATTTAATGACTATAAATTTAAATATATTAATTAGAATTATTTAAAAAAAATTTTGTTTTAATATTAATTTAATTTTTTATGAGTAATTCCTTCTAATACTATCATTTATAGCTTTCGGGACAAAATTACATTAATTTCTTTAGTTAGACATAAATACCATTTTTTATTAAAATCATATATTAATATAATGTTTGGGTTGACTATTTAGTGGTTGGGTTTAGTTTTTTATTATTTGGGTTGAGTATTTAGTGGTTGGTTTTAGTAGTTATTGTTATGGTTTTGTATAATTTCTCAAAAATATAATCTAATTTTTAATTTAATTGAATTATTAAATAGTAATTTTGTCTTAAATTAATTTTAGTAGTATTTACGGAAATTAAAATTAATTTAGTGGTATTTTTGAGAATTGCCTAATTTTTATTTAGTTTTTTGAATAAATAACTAAATTTATTTTTCTGTTAGAATATTTTAAACAATATTTAATATTATCTATTGATATGTATCGTAACAAATAAATACATTGAACCATAATGATTCCTAAACAATTAATCATTAATCACTATATGACAAACTAAGAACACACAAAATTGATTTAAAAATATTGATCAAATTAACCACAAAAGTTATGATCTTATTAAAAAAACATTGACTTAATTAAGTAGTTAATTGCATCTATCTTTGATTCATTTGAAGCTTTTCTTCAAAGAACCTTTAAGCTTACCTTCAATAGTATAAACTCTGTAACTCACAACTCTCTTCTGCCTTTGTAAATCTGTATCCACAAATCCCCACGAAGACGATGAAGATGATCTTCCGTTCTTTGGTTTCAGATCTGAGAAATCACCTGAGATCTTGCATACCATTACTATTTTTACCCTCGTTACAAAGTCAGGAAAAAACATTTATTACTAGTTTTTGTTTGCTAACAATTATAACTACAATTTTGATTGAAATTTCTTTACACCCTAACAAAACTAACATAAAAACCAAAAAAAACCAAAAAAAAAATCTAACATCTCAATCAACTTATTCTTGATGGGACTAAACCAAAATACACAGACATCTAAACTTTGAACTCAAAAGGATTCTTGTTCTCTACCAAAATTTTGCATAGCATACAACCAACTCTAATTTCATTTTCTTCTTCAATGGTTTAAAAACCCATTTTTTTGGATTTAGCATCATAATAACCACCACATCATCAATGGAAATCCAATAACAATGCCATATATGTTTGAGGAGAGAAAGTCAATTTTCAAACAGCATGTTTCATGACATCTTTCCTTTGCGGTTCATCAGATCGTGGTAATAAAGAAGCACACACATCGGTTGTCCGAAAATGCAGAAGATGAACCAGAAGATCATGTTGCCCACCTAATATTCCCATTCCAAATCAGTTTCAACATTACTACTATTTCAGTGGCTATGAGAAAAAGAGTTCTTCATACTACTATTTCCTCGGGTTTAATGAGCATACCATTGACCCATACCGTTCTTGTAGATAGTTTGTGATAAAGACCAAAGGCAACTATTCAAACACATTAGTTGGTCATAAAATGAGATTAAAGTGACATTATTGGTCATAAAAAGTCAAGTTCAGAAGTTTTGTGAATTTATTTTACCTGAAACATAATATTGGAGTATCTAATATCGGTTTAGGTTAATTGTATAGATTACAACCGGCTAACTTAACCGTAGAGTGTATATATAGTTTGTATACGATTGTACAGTTTGAGATATACTAAATAAGAGAATTTTCTAACAAACTTTTATACTTTTCTCTCTTTAGTATTATGGTATCAGAGCATCAAGCTCGATTTCTCTTTGATTTCTGCCATTGTTGACCTGATTCGAGCTCAATTTTTATTCGATCTACTCTCGCAATGGTATCTGTGAAGAAAATCTACTCGGACAAAGGTATCGAGTTCTGAGGTGATTCCAACTCGAAAATCATCTTGATATACAAATGTAACATCATCTTCTCCCGATTCTCCTCCGGTTGCTAACGATAAAGCTTATGGAGCTTCGAAAGTTGATGCTACAGCTGAATCTTTGGATTCATCTCCTCTCTTCTTACATAGCTCCGATCATCCAGGTTTGTCAATCATTTCTCTCAAACTTGATGGAACAAACTATGATGATTGGAATGCTGCTATGAGGATTTCTCTAGATGCTAAGAATAAAATTGGATTTATAGATGGAACCTTACCTCGTCCCGATGAATCTGATTCTATTTTAGGGATTTTGTCTAGATGCAATAGTATGGTTAAATCATGGTTGTTGAACTCGGTTTCCTCTAAGATCTATCGTAGTATTTTAAGATTGAATGATGCTACTGATATATGGAAAGACTTATATGGAAGATTTCATATGAGTAACTTGCCGAGAACTTTCAATCTCACTCAAGAAATACAAGATCTTCGTCAAGGTTCTATGTCACTTTCAGATTATTATACTACTCTGAAGACTCCATGGGATAATTTGGAGAGTTCAGAAGAACCTGATGAACCTTGCACCTGTGGAAAAGCTTCTCGTCTGCAATTAAAGGCAGAAAGAGCAAAGATTGTCAAATTTCTTGCTCGTCTTAATGAATCTTATGCTATTGTGAGAAGACAAATAATCATGAAAAAGGTTCTTCTTACATTAGCTGAAGTTTATAACATCTTAGATCAAGATGATAGTCAGAAAGGATTTTCTAATGTGATATCTCCTCCTGCGGCATTTTAAATCTCAGAAATTGGCAATCAGAATGATGGCAGCCTAGTATATGTTATGTGAAATCAGGACCAAATAAAGGCTATCCAATTTGTTCACATTGTAACAGAGTTGGTCACATTGCAGAGCGATGCTACATGAATCATGGTTTTCCTCCAAAAGTTTATAAACCTTCTGAGAAACCAAAACTACAGCCGGTTACAGCTCAACTTGCTTTGTCTTCTGTATCTGATAAGAAACCTGAATCTGGAAATATTGAAGGACTGATTGGCACTTTATCAAAGGATCAGATTCGGAATTTCATAGCTTTGTTTAGCTCTCAGCTTCAGAATCAGCATGTTACTCATTCTACTGAAGCAAGTTCATCAATTGATAATTCTGGTATTGTTTTTTCATCCTCCATTTTCTCCTTTATTGATATATTGATTGTTTCTCAAAACATTCTTATCAATGGCACTTGGGTGATTGATTCTGGTGCTACTCATCATGTTTCTCATGATAGATTGATGTTTCAACAATTGGACACATCTATTGTGAGTTATATGAATCTTCCAACATGATCAAGTATCAAAATAAGTGGACTTGGAATATTTAGAATCAATAAACACATTACTATCAAGAATGTATTGTTTATTCCAGAGTTCAGACTGAATCTCATCAGCATCAGTTCATTAACAACTGATCGGTTCCAGAGTATTTTTGACAGTTCTTCTTGTGCAATTTAGGATCCTATCAGGGGGTTGATGATTGGACAGGGTAGACGTGTTGCAAATCTATATGTGCTCAATACTCAAGATATTCAAGATGCATCTATCTCAGTTAATGCAGTGGTGGATGTGGGAGTATGGCACAAACGACTTGGTCATCCATCTTTTTCAAGATTGGAGGCTTTAGAAACTACTAAACATAAAAATAAAGGAAATGCTTATTGCCATATTTGTCATCTTGCTAAGTAGAAGAAATTATATTTTTCTTTTCAGAATAATGTTTGTAATGAAAGATTTGAACTATTACACATAGACATTTGGGGACCCTTTGCAGTTGAAACGGTTGATGGTTATAAGTATTTTTTAACTGTGGTGGATGATCATTCTCGTGCTACTTGGATATTTCTATTGAGAAACAAGTCTGACGTACTCACAGGTTTTCCTACCTTCATCACACAAGATGAAAATCAGTTTAATGAAAAGATTAAAGCAGTCAGATCTGATAATGGACCAGAGTTGCGTTTTGATGAATTATTTGCTGAGAAAGGGATTAAGGCTTATCATTCATGTCCCGAGACACCTGAGCAGAACTCAGTTGTGGAACGTAAACATCAACACATACTTAATGTGGCCAGGGCTTTGATGTTTCAATCTCAAGTGTCTCTACCTTATTGGGGTGATTGTGTCTTAACCGCAGTCTTTCTTATCAATCGTACACCATCTTAGCTTCTCTCAAATAAGACTCCTTATGAAGTTCTTACAGGAAATGCTCCAGATTATACTCAGTTGAAAACGTTTGGCTATTTATGTTATGGTTCTACTTCTCCCAAACAAAGACACAAGTTTATGCCCAGATCATAGGCTTGTTTGTTTCTGGGCTATCCATCAGGGATCAAAGGTTATAAACTGTTGGATTTGGAGAGTAATAGGGTTTTATCTCAAGGAATGTCATTTTTCATGAAGATATATTTTCTTTGGAGAAAGATAAAGGTTCAGAAACAGTTTTGGATTTCTTCACACCAATGGAATCTGAGTCATCGTGTAATCCTTTTCATTCTCCCATAATCTCTCCCCTAGAAACTTCTTCAAAAAGAATACCGAAAAAGCCTGCACATTTACAAGACTATAATTGTTATTCTTTTCAAACAGATTCACTTCATCCAATCTCTTCCACTCTTTCTTACTCTAAAATTTCTTCATCTCATTTGTGTTATATCAATAATATCACAAAAATTCTTATCCCTCAATCATATGTTGAGGCTCAGAAATCCAAGGAATGGTGTGAAGTTGTGGATAAAGAGATTGGTGCTATGGAATCTACTGTAACTTGGGAAGTCACATCATTACCATCTGGTAAGAAGGCTTGTAGGTTGTAAATGGGTTTTTACCTTGAAATTTCATGCTGATGGTAGCTTAGAAAGGCATAAAGCTCGTTTGGTGGCCAAAGGTTATACACAGAAGGAGGGCATTGATTACAATGAAACTTTTTCACCTGTAGCTAAGATGGCTACACTGAAGCTGTTGTTAAAGGTTTCCGCTTCAAAGAATTGGTCTCTGACTCAACTGGACATTTCTAATGCCTTCTTTAATGGAGAGTTAGAAGAAAAAATATTCATGAAACTACCAGAAGGGTATGCTGCAAAACTGGGTAACTCTCTACCACCTAATGCTATTTTGAAACTCAAAAAGTCTATATATGGTCTAAAGCAAGCATCTAGGCAATGGTTCAGAAAATTTTCTACAGCATTGTTTCAGTTGGGATTTATTAAGGGCCATGGTGATCATACATTGTTTGTGAGACGTATTGGTTCTGTTTGTGTTGTTGTGTTAATTTACGTGGATGATATTATCATTGCAAGCACAAGTGATTCAGCCACAATACAACTTATTGATGATTTGAAAAGATGTTTCAAGTTAAGAGAGCTTGGTACTTTAAAGTACTTCTTAGGACTGGAGGTTGCTCGAAATTCTGAAGGTATTTCTTTATGCCAGAGGAAATATGCTTTAGAAATATTATCTTCTGTTGGTATGCTTGGCTGTAAACCTTGTTCCAGTCCCATTATACCAAATCTCAAGTTGTCTAAGGAGGATGGAGAGCTTTTGATTGATAGTGAGATGTACAGACTGACTTGTTGGGAGTAGTCCTGGGCGTTCGGGTATTCGGTTCGGTTCTTCGGTTCTAGGCATATAGGAACCATTCAAGTATTTTAGAAAAATCGGTTCCGGTTCGGTTCAGTTTTTTTCGTTTCGGTTCCATGGTTCCATGTATTTAATTGAGATTCGAAAATATTTTAAAAAGTTGTTCGGATTCATTTTGGTTTCTATATTTTGTTTGTATAAATAACCAAAAATACCCGAAAATTCAAAATATCCTAAATTTGACTATCTAAATTTGTAACCAAAGTAACCAAAAAAAGTAACATAACAAAAAATTTACAAATATCCTAAATTT
>KE159057.1:0-11756 GCA_000411055.1 Leavenworthia alabamica | reverse complement strand
GGTTCGGTTTTTTCGGTTTGGTTCCAGGTTGGAACCGAAGAACCGAACCGAATGCCTAGCCCTAGTTGGGAGATTGATGTATCTCACAATAACTCACCCTGATATAACATATGCAGTGAATAAACTTTGTCAGTTTTCCTCTGCTCCTCGTACATCTCATCTCCAAGCTATTTACAGAGTTTTACAATACATCAAAGGCACTGTTGGACAAGGACTATTTTACTCTGCAACTGCTGATCTAACACTCAACGGATATGCAGATGCAGACTGGGCTGCTTGTCGTGATAGTAGACGATCTACTACAGATTTTGCAATGTTTCTTGGTTCTTCTTTGATATCCTGGTGCTCCAAGAAACAACCAACAGTATCTAGATCATCAGCAGAGTCTGAATACAGAGCCTTAGCTCTAGCATCATGTGAGATGGTTTGGCTTTGCACACTACTCAGAGATCTCCATGTTGATACTGCAACCATTCCAACATTGTTGTCCGACAGTACTGCTGCAATCTATATTGCCACTAATCCTGTTTTTCACGAACGTATTAAACATATTGAAGTTGATTGTCATACTGTTCAAGAAAAACTGGATAGAGGATTGATCAAAATGCTTCATGTTCGCACTGAATATCAAGTGGCAGATATACTCACTAAACCGTTGTTCCCTGCTCAATTTGAACATTTAAAATCCAAGATGAGCATTCTCAACATATACTGCTCATCTTGAGAGGGCATATTGGAGTATCTAATATCGTTTAAGGTTAATTGTATAGATTACAACCGGTTAACTTAACCGTAGAGTGTATATATAGTTTGTATACGATTATACAGTTTGAGATATACTAAATAAGAGAATTTTCTAACAAACTTTTATACTTTTCTCTCTTTTTTATTACATAATCCCCATAAAAGCCCATAGCTTGAAGAGACGACAAGGAACTGCAATGCATAGCTGTTAAAAAGGATATTTGTAAACACAAGGATATCTGCACTATAGTATGTTCATGTATCTAGAGAGGGTAATGCATAAAGTACAGACATACCTCATGAAAGACTGCAGAGACTAAGAATGCAATGATAACCGCAGGTACCTGCTTGTGAGGAGGGTTATAGTAATGAAGCAAATCAAATAATCTAGTTCATCACAGATAGTTATATCGCACTCACTCACCTTTGGTGTCTTGTTGCGGAGGCACAGTAAGTATATATGTCGAACCATCCATTTATGAACAGGCTGTTTAGAAAGAAAAAAAAAAAATCTCCATTAGCTCTCTTCTTCTATTTTGTAAAGGAAAGAAAGCAACGTTTTGGGAAGAGAACCATACCATATTCCACATTCTCCAATACTGATAAAAGAAGACAGTGAATACATGAATTTTGTTTAGTTAAGTGACTCAAAAATGATCATAGCAGAAATAATTCATACGCTTGTTAAGTAAGTAAGATAAGATTAATAACAACTCACATCTCTCACACTTTTTGCATTCCACCAATCTTTGTAGAATTCACGATCCCGAAGCAGACAAGTTCTGCCAATATGTTTAACCTGTAG
The DNA here is from genome assembly GCA_000411055.1 of Leavenworthia alabamica. NCBI lineage: Eukaryota > Viridiplantae > Streptophyta > Magnoliopsida > Brassicales > Brassicaceae > Leavenworthia > Leavenworthia alabamica. The sequence goes on along the minus strand of KE159057.1, from coordinate 10,207 downwards.
ACATGAACAATACAAAGAGATTTGTGTTCAGAAACTAAAATTACCAATTTCTTAATGAGTTACTCTTTTTTTTTTCTTTTTCTGTTGTTCTTTCTGGAAATTGTGTCAAAAGAGAAAAGGTTGTGGCATACTGTTAAGCCTTTTCGAGTTTATTACCGTCAACGTAACAAAGGAAAAGAAGCATCAAAGGATTTGTTGGTAAATAAAGAAGGAAACAAGGGCATTAAGGACATTACAACAAAAGGAGGAAAGGAGAGAGACGTTGAAACAATAGGAATAGCATGTACGGGAGTAGCAGAACAGAGGAGCGATGGTGTCGAGAAAAAAGACAGCTGGGCAAAAAGACAAATGGAAGGGGATACAGAGCTTTAAATGGGAGAGATGAGAATGGAGCAAACAGGGATTTTCACCTCAGAAAGTTGTTGGCTAGCCTACTGGGTTAGAAGCTGAAAGTATTGGGAAAACTTTCAGATTTATCTTCATTTACGTTTTCGTGTTGAACTTGTTTTATTCAGTATTGTTATTTTCTAAACTCTGTAGCTACTTTGAGGCATTTATCTTGAATCTACTTTCTATTTCACTTAAGTGTGGTCATTGAGTGGTTCTACAAGAAACAGAGAGTGTGGACTCTTAACAACTGGTGCGTTGTGAGACAGAACACAAAGCAATGTCTATGGAAGTAGTTGAAGACATTCCACAGTCGACAGATACACCGGGACTAATCGGAACAGTTAACGAGAGAAGAATAGATGAGTTAACCAAGAGAATGGGAGAAATGGAGAAAAAACAGAAGGAAATGTTCACTACTCAAAGAGAAGTTAAAGAAGGACAAAGAGACCTCAACCTAAAAATGGATCACTTACAGGAAAACATGTCGAGGTTGATGACTATGTTTCAGACATCAGCACCTTCACCTAACAAGCCACGAACCAGTTTCAAGAGAGAGAATACGATCGCTTTCGAAACCCAGAAAAGCAACCGGCTTTCAAGGGCAATAACTCGACCACATTACAATCGACATGTCTGCTCCAGCGACAAGATCTGGTTTTTTCACAAACCCAGATGGAGTTCACAAAGAAACTCGAAATCCCAATTTTCGCAGGCGTGAACATCTTCACGTGGCTATCTAAGGTCGAACGCTTCTTTCGCTTAGGCAACTACTCTGATGAAAACAAGCTCAACTTAGTTGCCGTGAGCTTAGTAGGGTCAGCGATTGCTTGGTTCAATGGAGAAGTCAACGCATAACCGTTTCTCAATTGGAATGATTTCAAAAATCGATTACTTCTTCGGTTTGCGGATATAAACAGTCGGGCCCCAACTCAGGTGTTATGTTGCATTAAACAAACTGTCACAGCCGAAGATTATGTGAGCCGGTTTGAAGATTTAACGGGCCAAATCAACAGTTTGGACCAACGCACCCAAGAGGGGATATTTCTTAATGGACTTAAAGGAGCTCTCAGGGCCACAGTAGAGATGAAGGCCCAACTCATTGACGGAAATGAAGGCGTACGCCCTGTCCTTGGAGTCTAAAACACTAACACTAATGCTAGCTAAGGAAATGCACCAAGATTTTCGAAACTCTAGAAGTTATTACCCTCAAGAACAAAGGCAGCATAGCACAACCCAATGGCGACACAGAGAAGTTCCAGTGGTACAGAATAGTGTTGGTGATCAGAATATAGAAAAGCCTCTAGCTAAACCAAGATACACAAATGATAGAGAAATGGAGGAGAAGAAGAAACTGGGTCTCTGCTTCAAATGTGACAACAAATGGTCACAGGAGCATTTTAAGCCATGTCCGAAAAGAAACTTACAATTTTTAACTGTAATCAATGGATATGAAATGGAGGTGTTAGACTCAAACATGGATCAAATGATGGATACAACAGATGATACCTTTGTCGATTGTGAGGATCAACATATAACAATTGCAACTCTTTCTTGGGAATCATTTATCGGTGCAAACACGGCAAGAACAACAAAAGTGCGTATTAGAGTGGAGAACACAGAGTTGGTGGCTTCGCTCGACAATGGAGCAACAGATAATTTTGTATCTCCGGATACAGTCCACTACTTGCGACTACAGGTTGAACGTGTACCTGGAATTAAGATTCTACTAGGCACTGATATATCAGCAGACGGTTTGGGGATCGCCAAAAACATAAGGTTTGAAGTTGCAGAGAAAGTGGAGTTAACCAAAGACTTAATAGTTTTGGAATTAGGAGATGCTGACATTATACTAGGAGTCCAATGGCTCAGTAACTTGGGTACATGTCATTGTAACTGGCTGACTAATGAGTTCACCTTCCTCTATCAAAAAAATGTGGTTCAGCTTTGGGGTGAGAAGAACCTTCAAAAAACAATCATAAGGACACCAGAGCACACCACAAGAAGACTTTCTTCGGGCATTAGAGTAACATTTCAAAACTTGGAGCTACAAAGACAAAACACGGACAACTTCTCACCACCGATAAATAGAATTTTACAACAATTCAACATGGTGTTCAAGAACCAACGTCTTTACCGCCGATGAGCAACAGGGAGCACACAATCCAACTCCAACCAGGGATAAAACCAGTTTCGGTATGACCATATAGGTACCCTCATGCTCACAAGAATATTATCGAAACATTAGTTGCAGAGATGTTAAGTCCAAGAGTAATACGACAGAGTAAAAGTCCTTACTCTAGCCCAGTATTATTGGTAAAGAAGAAAGACGATTCATGGCGTTTTTGCATCGACTATCGGACACTAAACAAAGCAACGATTCCGGACAAATTCCCAATTCCGGTTATTGATCAACTGTTGGATAAGTTACACGGTACACCAGTTTTCTCCAAACTGGACTTACGAGCAGGTTATCATCAAATCCGCATGGCCGAGGAGAACATTCACAAAATGGCATTCCGCACACATGAAGGACACTATGAGTTTTGTGTGATGCTGTTTGGATTAATGAATACACCAGCAAGCTTTCAAGCCTTAATGAATAAAATTTTTTGGCCATACCTACGATAGTTCGGGCTCATCTTCTTCGACGATATACTGATTTTCAGCAAAAATATAGAAGAACATGGAACACATTTGGCCACAGCCCTCACAGTTCTACAAGATAACATGTTGTTTGTGAATCGGAAGAAATGTGTGTTTGCTCAACCTAATATCGAATACTTAGGACACATCATATTGGTCAAAGAAGTAGCCACCGATCCAGAAAAAACCAAAGCAGTAAGTGACTGGCCAGAGCCGAAGAATGTCAAAGCACTTCGAGGATTCTTGGGACTCACGGGATACTATAGGCGTTTTGTGAAACACTACAGAAAGATTGCTCAACCCCTCACCAACTTACTCAAGAAGGAAAACTTCAGTTGGTCAGAAGAAGCTCAAACAGCATTCCAAAAACTCAAGGTTGCAATGTGCTCTGTTCCGGTGTTACAATTACCGGACTAACAGAAACCTTTCACAGTGGAAACCGATGCCTCGAGTACAGATCTGGGAGCAGTATTACAGCAGAACAAACAACCAATCGCCTATTTTAGCTACAGCTTGAAACGGAGAGAGAGATTGAGATAAACTTACGAAAGGGAACTCATGGCAATTGTGATGGCTTTAAACAAGTGGCATCATTAATTATTGGGCAGACATTTATTTGTGGCAACGGATCAATAAAGCTTGAAATACTTGTTGGAGCAAAAAGAAATATCGGGTGACTATCAACGATGGCTAATAAAGTTGCTGAAATTCGATTTTGAAATCAAATACAAACGAGGGACATTAAACAGAGCAGCTGACAGTCTCTCATGCATTAATGGAAAGGCATCACCGGAGACTCCGGAGATGAACCACATGTCACCAACAACACTTTTTTCTATCTCCATATCAGTCACAGTTGATGCAAAAGTCTTAATAACAGAGGCAGCTCAGGATGAAGGACTGCGACAACTTAAAGCCTCGTTATTAAACAAGACGACAGGTAAACCTGGGTACACAGTTAGAGATGACAAACTTTGGTTTAAAAACAGATTCGTAATACCAAAATCGTCTCAGTTCATCCCTTTACTTCTCAGAGAATGTCACAGCGAGTTAGGAGAAGGACATGGTAGGATTTTAAAAACGACAAAGAAGATAAAACAGTTTATACATTGGGAAGGAATGAAACATGATATCAAGAAATTCATTGCGGAGTGTCACATATGCCAAACGCACAAAACATCTACTTTAGCTCCGGCAGGGTTGCTACAACCATTGCCTATTCCCTCGGAAATATGGAAAGACATTAGCTTAGACTTTGTGGAAGGTTACCTTTATCATTAGGAGCAAACTCCATTTTGGTGGTTATCGACAGGCTCAGCAAGTACAGCCATTTCATTCCACTGAAACATCCTTACACGGCGAAAGATGTGGCTCAAAAATTCGCTTCCGAGGTCATCAGATTACACAGACTGCCGCGATCAATCGTATCGGACAGGGACAAAATCTTTCTTTCACAATTCTGGAAAGATCTCTTCAAGCAGTCAGGGACAAAACTGTGTTACTCCACAACATACCACCTAGAAACGGATGGTCAAATAGAGCGCCAAAATAGATGTTTCGAGGGATATTTGAGATGTTTTGCTTCAGCAAAACCAACTTCGTGGGGCAAGTACTTATGTTGGGCAGAGCTATGGTACAACACATCATTCCACATGGCAATTATAACTACTCCTTTTCGCGACCCACCACAACTACTCAAGTTCGAACCAGGATCAACAAACAACTTCGACCTCAAAACAGAGCTGCGGGCCAAAGACCATATGCTGCAGGTGATCAAAGACAATATGCTTCAGGCATAACAAGTAATGAAACTATCAGCAGATAAGCACCGACAGGACAAAGAATTCTCCATAGGCCAACAGGTCTTTCTCAAATTGCGCGCTTACATGCATAACACAATTGCGACACGACTATATAAAAAGCTAGCAGCCAAATTTTTTGGCCCATTTAAGATCATTGAACACATCGGGAAAATAGCATCGACTACAATTACCACAAGGTACAAAGACACACAACGTTTTCATGTTTCAGTCTTAAAAGAAGCAATTGGGCAACAAAAATCACATGAGACACTTCCGAAAACATGGGCACAAGGAGCTGAGTTAATCATTGAACCAGAGGCGATATTGGCAACACGTTACAATGCGACATGTCACTTAGAAGCACTAGTCCATTGGAAAGGATTCTCACATGAGGAGGACGAGTGGCTCAACGCCAAACTACTTTTACAACAACATCCTCTGTTGGAACTTGGGGACAAGCTTCCTCTTAAAGGGGAGAATATTGTTAAGCCTTTTCAAGTTTATTACCATCGATGTAACAAAGGAAAGGAAGCACCAATAGATTTGTTGGTAAATAAAGAAGGAAAAAGGACATTAAGGACATTACAGCAAAAAGAGGAAAGGAGAGAGACATTGAAACAATAGGAATAGCATGTACGGGAGCAGCAAAACAGAGGAGCGATGGTGTCGAGAAAAGAGACAGCTGGGCAAAAAGACAAATGGAAGGGGGTACAGAGCTTTAAATGGGAGAGCTGAGAATGGAGCAAATAGGGATTTTCACCTCAGAAAGTTGTTGGCTAGCCTACTAGGTTAGAGGCTGAAAGTTTTGGGAAAACTTTCAGATTTATATTCATTTACGTTTTCGTGTTGAACTTGTTTTATTCAGTATTGTTATTTTCAAAACTCTGTAGCTACTTTGAGGCATTTATCTTGAATCTATTTTCTATTTAACTTAAGTGTGGTCATTGAGTGGTTCTACAAGAAACAGAGAGTGTGGATTCTTAACACATACCAAAGGTGGAAGAAGCAGTAGAACATGCAGAGGCACACATATAAATTTGGAACTGAAAGCTTCAACACTCTTTCAATGGCGTACAAAAGATCACCTTTCAAAGGATGCTTTGAGTTCCTAACAATAGGATTTATATACTGCCAGATAAGTAACAAAATAAGATGATGTGACAACGTAGAAATCATCATGATTTTCACTGATGAAAAATAAAAAACCAAGTTTCTGAAAACGCACTTGCTTTATTATAAATTCCATGAGTCCAGTGAATATGACCAGTTTTGCAAATTCTAATACACGGAGAACGTGGATAGCTTGGCTGGGAAAAAAGCAAAAACACATGAGGTTTAGACAAAAAAATTCCGCAAGTGTTCGAATGTTTGATACTATTAGCAGAACACACATCTCATTTTCTGATAACATAATGTGGGGGGCAACCATGAAATATGACAAGCTTTTCAAGCTTACAAAGTAGGAGACTTATGGATTCTCCTAAAGTTTATAACAATAGTTTGGTTAAAATAGTAGTAAAATACAAGTAACTAATAAGCTTATTCTCTTGATTTTACTTTCTTAGCTGAACTGGCTAGAGTTCTTATGTCGTAGCTAGTATGAGCGTAAGAAACCAACTTTAACCACACAATGCAAGTGAGGAGCATCAATGTGACACCTGATAAGAAAGCAGAATCACACCTGCCCATTTTCAAGATCATCAAGTTAGCCAATTAAACTTAAAAAAAAAAGTATCACAAGCTGAACTAAGAAACAATGTAGCTTAATATTCTTACCTTAGTGTGACGTAAACTGGATACAAGACTTCTGTCATGGTCATAACAATATGTAGTACGATGGCAACCTTCGGTATTATTAAAAAAAAAAAGAATTAGAAGTTTATCATGGTTCAAATCCAGGAATAGTTGGAGAGTATCACAGGCTCAGATATGCATTTATGAAGTGCTAATTTCTCGACAGTAAATGCAGACAAAGGAAAGATCGAAAGGATAGATGTTAAGAACCTAATACTCTTCCTCACCGTGATGACATATAGAACCAATAATAACACTCTTAAACTGGAACTTGAATCAATAGCTTGGAATAAAAGGTTTTAACTTAACAAAATAGAAATAGTAATGGCGAATACAAGGATGTTGCAAATAGTTTAGATAAAGAAGCGAGAATGAATGAAGAAGAAGACTATCAAAGAGCTTTTAGGACAAACTCTTTGCCTCTAGTCTAAGACTAGCCACTCCATATTTCTCTGCGATTCTCTTCCTTGTTTTGCCTTCTTTATACTTCTCTAAAACCCTAAGTATTAGTGTTGATTCCCACAACCAGCTGTCTCCTTTTCTTCCAGCTCATTCAATGCTCCTGCATTGTCTCCTCTATCCATCGTACTATCTTCCTTCTGCCTCCCAACGGGTATTTGTTCTTTGTCCTTTAGTAACTGCTCCATCTCTTCTCTTCTTTCTCTCTCTCTTGCTTTTGTGCCTTTTCCTTCTTCTTATTCCCATCTTGACTCTCCCGTTTTCTAAAGTAAACTCTGAATGGATTATCAATACTCTCTCCTTTAAGGGGAAGCTTATCCCCAAGTTCCAAGAGAGGGTATTGTTGGAGAAGAGTCTTGGCATTCACCCATTCGTCCTCTTCGTCCCCAAAGCCTTTCCAACTCACCAATGCTTCAAGATGTCCTGTGTAATTGTAACTAGTGTCTTTAATCTGAGCTGGTTTTAAAGTTATTTCTTCGTTCGCAAAGAGTGTTTGGGGCAATGTTGAGACTGATTGGTGTTATCCAATTGCTTCCTTCAAAAGGGAGATATGAAAAACATTGTGTATACGAGCTTCTGGTGGCAGGTCCAATTTGTAAGCTACTTTGCCCATGCATTCCAGAATGGTGAAAGGTCCAAATTACTTGGCAGATAACTTCTTACAAATTCTTGTGGCCACTTTTTGTTGGCGGTATGCTCTGAGTTTCAAGTAAACCAACTGGCCCACCTGAAATTCTTTATCTCTTCTATTCTTATCAGCCGACTTCTTCATCAATAGTTGTGCCTTCTCCAAGTTCACCTTGATGATCTGCAATGCCTTATCCTTTTCCATTAATTCCACTTCTGGTTGGTAGTTGTTAGTGGATCCTTTTTCAAAATTCAACAACGGGGGTGGATCTCTCCCATAAACAACTCGGAATGGTGTTGTTTTAATCGCAGTGTGGTATGCTGAATTATACCAGAGCTCGGCCCAGCTTTAATATTTGTTCCAATTCCGACGTCTGGCTGACGCAAAGCATCACAAATAACATTCTAAACTTCGATTCAAGACCTCTTTGTTGCCATCTGTTTCAGGATGATAAGCATTCAAGAATTTGAGTTTAGTACCTGACAAAGTGAAGAGTTCCTTCCAAAAACTGGATAAGAAAATTTTGTCTCTGTTTGAAACGATGGATTTCGGTATGCCGTAGAGCTTTACAATTTCCGAGGTGAATTTGAAGGCGACATCCTTTGCAGAATATGGATGTTTCAAGGGAACAAAGTGAGCACACTTACTCAAGCAATCGACAACCACGAGAATGGAATTCGCGCCTGCGGACAGCAGTAGTCCCTCGATAAAATCGTTGCTGATGTCCTCCCAAATCGCGACTGGAATTGGTAGAGGTTGGAGGAGCCCAGCTGGAGAAAGAGTAGAGGATTTATGAGTTTGACATATCGAGCAAGCAGCTACGAAAATCATAATATCCTTCCGCATTCTTTCCCAATGGATGAATTGCTTCAATCGTTTGGTTGTTTTTAGAACACCCGCGTGACCTCTGAAAAGTTCTGAATGGCATTCCGATAGTAAGAGAGGAATGAATTGGGAGGTTTTGGGTATTACAAACCGCTGTTTAAACCATAAATGGTTATCGTGAATTGAGTATCCGGTTTTCACTGGTTGACCGGAATTCAATTTGTCTCTTATGAGACACAAAAAGCTGTCGTTTGCAGCTTCGTCTACCAAAAGCCTCAAACTCGATTGACCTCGGGATAGTCAAGCCCAATAGTGACATTGCTGCGACGGTGTGAGCCGTTGGCGGAGCGCGAGAAAGACCATCGCTGCACGATTGGTGGGTCATATTGCAATAGTTTTAATAATTCGTTGATAATCTCCTGAGATCTCTTTTTGTTCGAGTAAGTATTTCAAGCTCTGTTGATCTGTGGCAACGATGAAGTGTCTTTCCAACAGGTAATATCTCCATTTGTGGACCGCCATTACAATGGCCATTAACTCTCTTTCATATGTGGATTTTAATCTTTCTCTTGGCTTAAGGCTATAGCTAAAGAATGCAATTGGTCGTTTGTTCTGTTGCAGGACTGCGCCTAAGCTTGTACTCGATGCATCCGTTTCGACGATGAAGACTGTGTTGAAATCTGGTAGTTGCAAGACTGGAGTGGAGACATAGCCTGTTTCATCTTGTTAAATGCATCTTGAGCTTCTGGAGACCAGGTAAAACTATCCTTTTTGAGCAGTTGGGTGAGAGGCTTGGCCAGTTCTCCATAGGATTATACAAACCTTATGTAGTATCCTGTAAGCCCTAAGAACCCTCGTAATTCTTTGATGTTTTTAGGTGTAGACCATTGTGACACTGCTGCCGTTTTAGAGGGGTCAGTAGCTACTCCTTCAACATAAATTATATGGCCTAAGTAATCAATCTGAGGTTGAGCAAAGACGCATTTCTTAGCATTAGCAAATAGACTATTTGATTGTAGAACATGTAGAGTTGTAGTGAGGTGGTCTTTGTGATCTTCCAAATCCTTACTGAATATGAGAATATCATCAAAGAATATCAGAATAAACTCTCTGAAAAAGGGTCTAAACAGCTCATTCATGAGTGCTTAGAAGCTTGATGGTGCGTTCATGAGACCAAAAGACATCACACATAACTCATAATGTCTCTCATGTGTCCGAAATGCTGTTTTTCAATGTCTTCTTCAGCCATTCTAATTTGATGGTAGCCTGCTCGCAAATCCAATTTAGTGAAAATAGAAGCGTCATTCAGTTCATCCAATAGTTGGTCTATTACAGGTATTGGGAATTTATCAGGAATAGTTGCTCTGTTAAGGGCCCTGTAATCCACACAGAACCTCCAAGTGTTATCTTTTTTCTTCACTAGGAGTACTGGGCTTGAGTAGGGACTTTTGCTTGGTCGTATGACTCCTGTAGCTAGCATTTCTGATATCAATCTCTCAATGATAGCTTTGTATGCATGTGGATATCTATAAGGTCTTACTGAGATTGCTTTAGTACCTGGAAGTAGCTTAATTGTGTGTGCTCTGTTACGTGTAGGTGGCAATGACTTGGGTTCAAGGAATACCTTTTGAAACTGATCCACAATTGCTGCCATATGAGGTATAAG
>KE159056.1:153883-170794 GCA_000411055.1 Leavenworthia alabamica | reverse complement strand
CCACCTCATCAACTTCCTATGCTGATGTGTCAAAAAAATAGCATAAGAAGTTGATGAGGTGGCTTCATGAGAAGAAAGAACCTCATCAACTTTATATATATAGATTCCTTTTTTCAATGTAAATGTCAATCTGTGGCTATACTAAAATAGGAAAGTTTGAAAATTAAAGATAATGAATTAGATTTGTAATTAATTTTATTATAATAAGGAAATGATTATTTTTTAGACTATATTACTCCCTAATAAGAAAATAATACACATATATATTTAACTTAACAAACAAAATATGATTTTCTTTAACCAAAAAAAAAAACTTTGATACAGAACAGATGCTTATGTCAGTGTGTCACCATCATCATGTAGCAGAATAAATAGATTTGTTTCCATTTTAATTAATAAAAACAAAAGTAGGACCCAAAAAAACTAATTCACGCTTGTTTTAGAAATAAAATAAAATACGACGCCCATTAGTTAACGGGTCGTATTCAGGCCCACATATATTTAGGTAACAACACTACGCACCCATAAAATCTGTTTTCTTTAATTGGCGGGTAAAATATAACTATACTACGTTAACCATTGATTAGTGAATAAAATTATCTAATTATAATATGCAAAAGACTGGTTTACGGAAGAGAAAAATCTAGGAACCATTGATTTTTTTAATTAATTCCAGATTTTTCGGTTTAGTGTTTGTCTATAATAAGCTTAAACCAAAGACCAAAATTTTCAAATAAATAAAAAAGATTGGTTCCTTCATTGTTGAAGAACAACATAAATAGTAGTAATGGGACCGATCAAGAAGTTCAAGAAGTATATAATCACAACCGTATTCTTCTCTTCAATGAACTATGCTTATGGAAAATTTAAAGATTATGGAGCTAACAAGATAACCGAAACAATTACCAGTCCTGACTCTCAATAAGATTGATCAAGTTGATCTTGTTCTGAAGATTTACAACTACTACTTAAAGAGACCGGAGGAGGATGTGTTTAAAGATCTGTCTGAATTGTTGAAGTTGTCTATAATGTTGTGCCATAGCTAATTGTGTTTATGTTTCAGTGTGTTGTTACTGCAACTGCTGTGGCTCCAGCAACCCCGGCCCAAAAAGGCCCAAGTGTAATTATTTTTTTATTCTTTCTATATGCAAATTTTTTTAATCATGAAATTTTTTGGACCTCTAGTTATTATACAAAAATAAAATTGGGCTTTTTCCCGCCAAAACACCAAAGATTGTTTTGGGTTTGTGGCCATCACACCTCGGCCCAACAAATTGGGCTGGGCCTAGGCTCTAGCTGGATCAAACTGGGTTTGTGTCTGCAACAGCTTAGTATCAATAGCTTGTTGCTTACTTAGTTGAGATCTATCTTGGGGGAGATGTGACTGAAAATAAGGATTTGATTATATTATAAAGACAGCTCAATATTCAGACATTATTACAAAAACACGAACTTAAATCATATTTATTCACACTGATGAATATAAATTCAAAGATACATGATGAGCTTATGACACCTCATGACCAAGCTCCTCTTCCTTCCATGACACCAAAAACTATAGCAATTGTAGCAAGAACAGACTGTGAAAGTAAAAAGTATCAAACAATGATTAAATCACAAAATCTTAATATACTCTCGTATAGACTTACTGCAATGGTACAAGCTATGTATCCAGGTTTCTCATGTGGATCGATCCTAGCACATACTAGAAGGAATAAGCCTATGTACCATGGGATTGCACCAAGGAAGAAACCAATGATGAACCTTTACACAAAAGTAAGAGACTCAGCTTTTTTTTCTTACAAAATGTAATCGAAGACTAATTTGAGATTTAAAGAAGGAAAGAGAACTTACAAGAACCAACCAATACCAAGACCACAACAAGGAATGTAGTTTTCTCTTCCCAGTCTTCCTTGAGAAACAGGGTAACCTGCAATTTAGTTACATAATTGCACTTAAATCTTTGTGAACTATTTGTAATGGAGCCATAAGATTATATAGTTCAAGTTCTTATATAGTTTTCACAATGATTGGTTCAAGAAGTAGTAGGGTCAATGATTCAGCTGAAGTGAATCTAGCTAGCATCTTGGTTTTACTTAGTTGGATCATGAAGAAGATTCAAAGTTTAGTATCAATCTGAGGTTTTGATTGGTTTGAAGATAATATCAAAACTATGTAATATGATTCAAAATTTAAACTTTTCATATAAAAGATCAAGATTTTCAACGCTGGTTCCGACAAAGATTCGGTGAGAGTTACTTACCAGGAACAGTTTGATGTTCTTGAATGTATTGATGAACAGAACTGTTGTGATAAGTTGCTCCAAGAGGCGGAGAAGGTTGAGGAAATCCAGTGACCACCGTATGATGTGACGGAGGATGAGGATATGACGGTGGAGGATAAGTAGGGACACCTTGAAACGTACCGTAAGATGAAGGAGAAGCTACTCTGGTTTTGTCTTTTTCTTTGCTCATTTTTTTCTCAAATTATTTATCCTTTAATCTTGTTGTTGTTTGATCTATGATTTAATGGCTTTTTAGCAATGATGATGACACATTGACACGTGGTAGTAACAACATGGATTCATTGTGGTTGTTAGAAAAAGTTTATTTAGAGTTTATGATAATAATTGAAGTAGTTGACACATCAATTAGTAACACACAAAACAAAAGTTAAACACGTAAAATAGTGTCTTCATCGTCATTAACTTATTACATTAAGTTCACTTACATGAAAGTGTATAGCCTCATAAAACAATGCAATTATATGATGAAGGAAAAAAAAACAAGTTAGCACAGAATATAAAACTGATCCAAAAGTAGTGGTGATGTTTTGGTAACCAGCTCAGTCTCATCATTATCTTCTTTACTTACATACCAAAATTAACACAAGCTTATTATAATTATTCAGTCACTTATGCTGTCTGTAGTAATCCATCAACCAAACCTAAAAATGATTTGAACTTGTCATCATTTCTGGGGAAAAAACAAAACTCTAAAACAATCTCAAAACCCATCTCTAAAAATTTCATCTTTTAAACTTTTTAGGTGAATTTGGAAATAAAAGATGTTTTTTTTATCAAATTTGTCTATTTAAATTTTTTTGTTGGTTTGATAAAAAAATCTTATATAATATTAAAACCTCAAAGATACCCTCAGTTCTGAAATTTTGAATCTATTCTAAACCTATAATTCGGCAAAGTTTTTTTCTTATATAATATTAAACACAAAAAAACACTATATATATATATTTAAACGTTGACCAAAAAAAAAAAAATATATATTTAAACTAATGTTATGTTATTGAAAAAATTAAAAAAAAAGCTGGAGCAGATGACAAAAATATTCCTAAAAATCCTTTATTTCTAAATTCTTCAACTTTTTATCTAAAAAATAGAAATAAAAATCCCATTTTTGAAGCAAACTTACACAAGTTACCAGAACAGAGCAGAGAAGTGAATCGTCGGCGGCTAAGCTAGAAGATAAAATAAGCAAAAAAGGTCCAAAGGCTCTCTCTTTTCTCAATCTCTCTCACCCACTTGTCTCTCTTTCTTTAACTACCCTTTCATCCTTAGCTGTCTTCTCTCTCTCTCCTTCATCTTCCATATCTATCTTCCTAACTTGATCTTTTTCTCTTCTATTTACTCAAACAAAAATCTCACTTTTTCAATTTCGACTCCTTTAGTTTTGTGATATGCCTAGTTGGTGGGGTAAAAAGTCCGGGAAGAACAAGGACGATCATAGTAAGAGCTGTGTTGTTGATCCTCCTCTTACTCCTTCTCGTGTTTGTACACCTCGTTCCAGTAGAGAATTTTCTGTAGAGAAGAAAGGTCATCCTCTTCCACGTCCATCTCTTTCTCCTGTTTCTATTCATCAAGATCATGTAACTGGATCTACTTCTGGATCTACCTCTGTTTCCAGCGTTAGCTCATCTGGATCAGCTGAAGATCAAACTCTACCTGTTTCTTCTAGGTTTGGTTTTTACTCCATTTGAATTGTGCATCTATGGATCTAAGATTTGTGCTTAAAAATGGCAATTCAATCGAAAGATTATGTTTTTTCTTGTTTGGATTGTTTTTTTTGTGGCTCTAACTTAATCAGCAATATTAGTAGGGGTCATTGTGAGGTAAAATTCAATGAGAGAGCTTCTCCAAAAGCAGCAACTACTGCTAGGCCCATGTCTCCACTGCATAATCGATTGTCTGGTGGTGGCGGCAGCTTAGAGTCTTCTTCTGTAGGCAGCTCTGAGTTGCATCCTTTGCCTCTTCCACCAACTTCTCCTACAAGCCCTTCTGCTGTACATGGTTCCAGAATCGGAGGAGGCTATGAGACGTCTCCTTTGGGGTTTTCCAAGTGGAAAAAAGGGAAATTTATTGGGAGTGGCACCTTTGGCCAAGTCTATCAAGGCTTCAACAGGTGATTATCAGATTCATTCTTCTACTCTGATTAGCTTGGAGATATATGATCATAGAAACTTTGTTCAAATGAGTGAATTGGCTTAATATTTTGGTGACAATACCTTTGGTTTTAGCTAAGCCTTCAGACTCTTTTGGATAGGCTTAATGTTTTATATCCTGATAGATAGGGCTTTTGTTGCTAGCTATCTCCATAGGTGGAAACTATATTTGCATCAAGTGGATCTAGAGGCCATTGATATGTAGGTCAATAGCTCTCTTAAACCAGTATCCAGAGATGCTACATGTGATGGGTTTGGATATATATTATGGTTTTTATATGTGATATGCTGTTGGAGTTATGTTTGGATTCAGAGGCCATTAATATATTAGCTTACTAGCTTTCTTAAACTAGCACCAGATATGCTACATGTGATGGCTTTGGAACTTTGGATATATGTTATGACTCCTGAGTCCTGAGAGGGTTTATATGTGATATGCTGTTGGAGTTTGTTTGTGGACAATGTGGAGTTTTGTGATGGTTCTTGTCCATGATTACTTGATCAAAATCAAAGGTTGAAATGGCCTGTCATCTAGATAATATGCAATAGAAAGCACAAAGATTCTATTATGCTAGCTCCTTACATTATAACTTTGTAGCATCCTCCTTTCTAAATGGGTTGGTTCCATCATATAATCTTTTCGCCAATCTTACAGTGAGAAAGGAAAAATGTGTGCTATTAAAGAGGTCAAGGTCATTTCTGATGACCAAACGTCAAAAGAATGTCTGAAGCAACTAAACCAGGTTTATCTACTTTGCCTTATCTTTGTATATGTCAGGATCTGATTTCTTTAAGCTCTTATCGAAAACGAAATGTGAAACACTCAATTATTTCTCACACTTGTGCACAGGAAATAAATGTACTTAGCCAGCTTTGTCATCCCAATATTGTTCAGTATTACGGAAGTGAACTGGTATTTGTTAATTTCTATGAGTTTGGGACGTGTAATATTGTTTATATAGAAACCAATACTGAAGCCTGGCCTTGACATTTGTTATGCTTGTAGAGTGAAGAAACCTTGTCCGTCTACTTGGAGTATGTGTCAGGTGGTTCAATCTATAAACTACTCAAGGAGTATGGTCCTTTCACTGAACCTGTTATCCAAAACTACACGAGGCAGATTCTTGCTGGACTTGCCTATTTACATGGACGAAATACGGTGCATAGGTAGTAGTTTGGCTCGAATATTCATGACTACAATTCAATATGTCCCTTTCTTGGAGATTTGATAAAGAAGTATTGTGTTTCAACAGGGACATCAAAGGAGCAAATATATTAGTGGATCCAAATGGTGAAATCAAGTTGGCAGACTTTGGTATGGCCAAACATGTAAGTATATCAATATACTTCATAACCAAAATATGAACAATTTTAGCTTCTTGATATTATATATTTCTTGAAATTTATGCTTGCAGAAGCTTTAATATCCATCTCTTTATGCAACAGGTAACAGCTTATTCTACTATGCTTTCCTTCACAGGGAGTCCTTATTGGATGGCACCCGAGGTAATTCCCTTATTCTCTCTTGTTTAACTTTTTTGTTTGGCTTGTGGTGCAGCTGATAAGAAAATCACATAATGCTTCTGTTTCTTCCCCAGGTTGTGATGAACAAAAATGGTTACACTCTTTCAGTCGATATATGGAGTTTGGGTTGTACTATTCTCGAAATGGCAACATCAAAGCCACCTTGGAGCCAGTTTGAAGGGGTATATGATTCTCAAGACTGGACATAATCTTCTTTTTTGTGTATTCTTCTTGTTTTATTTTCTAAATTTCAAGTTGTCTTGTGACATTATTTTGACCAGGTTGCTGCGATTTTCAAAATCGGAAACAGCAAAGACAGCCCAGAAATACCTGATCACCTTTCCAATGATGCAAAAAATTTCATAAGGCTTTGTCTACAACGAAATCCGACACTCCGTCCTACAGCTTCTCAGCTATTAGAACACCCTTTTGTGCGTGTACACACAACAAGAGTGACAAATACTAGCATGTCCAAAGATGCCTCCCCTCGGTCTTATGATGGAAGCTTTACATTGGTATGTGTATAATGCATATGTTGAGCTGTATCAGTTTGATTTCCTGCCAACAAGCTAAACTTGACTTATCTTCTTAAGCAGCCTACAAGAGAATCCTATCCCTGGAGAGCTAGCCATGATAACTACCCGAAACAACCATCTTCGAGAGCGATAAAGAGCCCGAGGTAAAAGAGTTGTACCTCAATCTATTTGATGTTTGGTTTTGTTAACTAATCTTGTATTTGGTGTTTGAAACAGAGAAAACGTAAGAGCCATCACATCCTTGCCAGTATCTCCATGTTCAAGTCCTCTACGCCAACTTGGACCGGCATACAAAAGTTGTTTCCTGTCACCTCCTCACCCATCTTATACATTTCCTGGGCAAGAAAGTGGATATAACCCATCAGAGTTTGCTACAAGTCCTTTCAGAGTGAAGAAAGACACAATAATGGAACCCTCTAGTTTCAGGACTCAGACGCCGAATTCACCTTTTAGATCAAGACTGGTATAGAAATGGATGGAAAAGATTGAGAGCCATATACCGTAAACAAGACCCAAGGACCATGTATAAACACAGTTTATCTCTACCACTCCCTGGTTTTGGCCTTCACCTTCTCTAGACCCTTGGAAATATGAAGTTATGATACCTTAGTAGTGTGCTTGGATATTTTTGGAACAAGAAGGAGAAACTGGGGTTGAGAGTAGATAGTAGAGTTGTGTTGTTATACAAATTTGCTATTCAACCTATTTGTTCGCAAGGTTAACCTGAGTGTGTACAGTGTGTATGTATATACTTTTCAGAAAAAAGAAAAAGATGATCATGAGTTTGAATTACATAACTGGGTTTCATTATACATAGATAAAAGTTTCATTTGCACAATTAAAAAAAAAGCATTAAAAAGTGCTTTGAGAGTTTAAAAGACTCTAATGTCAATTAGCCGTTGTAACTAACGTAAACTATCATTTTAAATAAAAAGTTTATTAGTTTGTCATTTATTCTTCATCTTCAAGAGAAACAAAATTTATCTTCCTTTTACTCTACCTCACTAGATTCTTTCCCACAATATTCATTCAACGATAGATCCATGATATGGCTATGGATGAGTGGAGTTCCCATCTCTCCTTCTCTCTTCTCTTCATTGTTCAAAAATAAAACTTTTTTCCCAGACTAGATCTTGATCTAGGTTTCTTTATGTTTTGAGCGTCATCGCCGGTAATAGTGGACTTGGTGGTGACCGGAAGTGATATCTCTTCTCCGTGGCGTGGAGGTGTGGTTAACTGGGCATGTTTGTTCTGCCTCTGGCTACTCTTTTTCTTGACTGAATTAAAGATTGTGACGAAGTTGAGGAGTCAAGGCGGTGGGTTCATGTGTTTATGGTCTGGTCTGATCATCATCGTAACAACTGGGATTAACCCTAAGGCACTAACTAAGTCTTCGGACCTATTTAATATCTGATGTCAGTTAGGTAATTGCTTATTCTACATGATCTTAACTCTTCGATTTCAACAATTTCTTCATTTACTTACGGGGCTTATTCAATAGAGATCGATATAGAGTCACGATGGTTATAGGTATCGTAGAGTTTAAAGAATTTATAGAGAGTTTTTATTTTTGTTCAAAAATTTGTAGAGAGTCTTTTAAAATATCACTTTCATAGGTAAGATTTTAAAAAAGTATTTACAAAAATATTTATATGAACAAAAAAAGTTAAAGTCATTCAATCAGTAACATTAAACTTAAACATAGAATAAAGTGTATTAAAATCATTTTATTTAAATAATACATAATTTTAGTTAACTCTTTAAAAATCATCAACCAATAACACATGATTTTAAATGATTCTAAACAAATCTTTAAAAATATCAAACCAATAACACATAAATTTAATAGAGTTTTTATAAATCATATTTGAATAATACTAAATTCTATAAGAATTTGAAGTATTTAATTATAGTATATTATTCCTTTTAGAAAATCTTAATTAGACCACTTGTTCAGGTTCCATTTGAAGTTCTTTTCTTTACTTAATTGACACGATTTTATTCTTCGTTCAGGTAATTTTATATTGTTTCAATTATAATATCAGTAAAACTTAAATTTATAAACAAATAAAAAATGTAAAAAAATTATTGAAGTTGTAGTAATTTTAGCTAAACATGTAAATAATATTTAAACAGTCCAAAAAATTGAAGTTATAATAATAAGAAAATTAAGTGTTAGATTTATTAATTGTGAAACAAACCGATCTTAACATCTCGTCTTTAGTATTTTTCTTTGGTCCGTTAGAGATGTTATTAGTTCAATCAGTTTTAACAATTTATAATTTGGCATTTAATTTTTTTATATAAAAATATTTATAATTTTTAGTATTTGGATTTATAATTAAATTCAATTTTCTAATAAAAATGACATTAGTAAAACTATGTTCTATTAAAAAATATTGAAATTTAAGTATAAATCCAAAATTTGAAAGTTACAAATATTTTTATTAGAAAATAATAAAAAATTAAATGTTAAATTTACAAATTATGAAAACAAGCCGATCTTAGATCCCGTCTTTAGAAAATTGTTTTGGTCCGTTAGAGGTGTTATTAGTTCAATTTGTTTTCAGAATTTGTAAATTTAACATTTTTTTTTATTATCTTCTAATAAAAATATTTATAACTTTTAATTTTTGGATTTATAGTTGAATTTCTTTTAATTTTTCTAAAAGATACTTTAAAATTTTTGGTAAATCAAAACAACTAACTTAAAACATTTTTCAGTAAAAAATACATTAAAATTAAGTTATAAATCCAAAAACTAAAAATTACAAATACTTTTATAATAAAAACTAAAAAAAGTAAGAAAGTTAGTCAAAACGCCAGAAAAAACATGTAACAGCCCAAGTTTAGGGAAAATGCTCATTTAATTTTTGATTTTTTTTCTAATTCGCTAATTTACTTATGAAGTTTTATATGCGCAATAAAATGCCCAAAATTATAGTTGATTTTAACAATTGGAACCTTCGTTTGGTCAACCATAACGGAATTATGACGGGATTATGACATGGCTAAACGGCTGTTAATTTAAATTAACGATTTGCCACATAATCAAACCATGCCATAATTCCGTTATAATCCCGTTACGGTTGACCAAACGGAAGTTCTAATTGTTAAAGTCAATTATAATTTTGGGCATTTTGTTACCCATGTAAAATTTCATAATTAAATGAGCGAATTGAAAAAAAGTTCCAAGAGAGGCTACTCTGTTTTTCATTTCTGTGTGTTTTTGTTAAATTCTTCATTTCTTTCATTGGTGTTTCTTTGTATTAAAGATTTTAGCAGCAGATAATGGACGAGTGAGTGGTTGTTAGAAAAGCTCATTTACTAGATTATGATGTAAACTCAAAGTAACACATGAATAAGCAAACGGACCACACTAAAGTTGAACACACAAATTACATAGCTCAACTAATACAGGACAGGAGAAGCTGCTCTGTTTTTGTCTCTCCCCCTCTCTCTTTAACAACTTCGAAATTTGGCAGTAGATGAGTTTGTTTAATGGACGAGTGGTTATAAAATAAAAACTCATTTCGACTATGATAATTGAAGTAGTTGACACACTCAAAAAGCAAACCAAACAAAAGTTGAACACGCAACTATGTTTTCATCCCAAAAGTTCTAATGCAGCCACATTTTTATTGGACAAACGATAGTTTGTCTTGGCTTCTGGTAAAATAAAGAGCGTAGGAGAGAAATAGATGAACATCAATCATCTTGTAATCCACAAACCAGATTTGCTGGTACTGCAACATCAATCATCTTTGGATATGCCAGATTCAGATCTATGTATATCCATGAACAAAAAAAAAACAGCAATTGTTATCAGTTGAATCTATTGAGTAGAAATCAAAGTCACTTAAGTATAAGGAAAGAAACAAACTTGACATAATGGATTTGAATGTTTCTTTATCTTTGGTTAGACGTGGGTTGTGTTGTATCTCTTCTCCAACTGTACTTACCTGAATTTTAACATAAAGATGTAAAAAGACATTTGTTGTGGATGAATCACATTTTCATTAAAACAAGCTAATGTAAATCACCTCGAAACCTTTGTAGTCATGAGCTGGATAGATCAATGTATCTTTTGGCAATGTAAATATCTATTTAAAACATCAACAAAAAGCTGTATTAGGTAAAAGACTTGAAAATATGAACCTTCTTGTTTATGGAGTGTGAAACACTTGCCTGTGAGTGTACAGACTCGTAGAGTTGATCAGAGCTTCCACCCTGAAACACCAATGTCTCATTACACAATCTATGTCGTTCTATATTACCGATGTCTTAATACAAAATCAACATCTCATGCTTCTAAATTGCAGTTTTTGTTCTTTATAACCAAAAACAAAATACAAAATCTCAGATAAAAAACTGATTAGTCCTTCTGTTATGAGTACCTGAAAGTCTGTCCTCCCACAACCACGGATGAGTACAGCATCCCCGGTAAAAGCCATTCTTGGTTTAGGCTGATCAGCCTCTTCTCCTGTAACATATGTAACACATCCTGCAGTATGTCCAGGTGTAGCACGAACCTGCGAGAAATCGATTATCATTACTCTCTTGGACTAGTCCTTTCTTGGTGAATTGAAATATTTTGGTTTCATACCTCAAGGTATAGATGGCCAATAGATACTTTGTCACCTGGTTCAAGAAACACATCTGCTTTGGCACCACTTGCTTTTGAAATGACTGATTTCACACTCGGGGCCTTTGTCTATGTGTAGCAAACAAAGTTAGATTCACTGATTATAAACCAAAACCGATAAATTATAATCAAATCAAGAAAAAAACACAGACCTTAAGAAGTCCAGTTCCAGTGACATGATCAGCATGAACATGAGTGTTCATAGCATAGATAAGCTTTAAACCTAACTCATTTATCAACTTCAAGTCTCTATCCACAGTTTTATCCACCGGATCAATCAACTGATCATCATAACAATTCAACAAATCAGATAAACAAAAAACAAAACTTGTTTAAAAATTGCTGATTTTTTTAATCCTAATCTCATCAAAATTAACTAACTGTTAATTGTTGATGATTTCAAAATCCCAAGTCAAAAATTGAAGCTTTGAAGCAAAAAAACTTGCCAAAGCTGGTTTATCGGGATGAGAAACGTCAGCGAGAAGATAAGTATAGGTTGAAGACTCTTTCTCAAAGAGCTGACGAAAGAGAAGCTTTGAGGAGAAAGATGAAGACGAAGAAGACATCACCGATCGAAGAAATGTTCGAGAAGAAGGAAGAAGAAGAGATTTTGAAAATAGGAATTTGTGTTGGAGTTGTGAACAATAATATGTCATCATCACCATTGTTATCGGCTACGAAATGTATCGATAATGTCACAAACGTCTTTCAAACAACTCTTGTGGTAGGGCCTACTCTACACCATTAAGTCAAAACAATTTCATATCTTAACCTGTTTTCAAAAATATAAATGGGCTGGTGAAGCCCACTATAAATTTTGACCTGTGTTCAAAAATATAATGGGCTAGTGAAGCCCACTATGATAAAATTCCGAGCTTGTTAAATAAAATATAATTATATAAACAATTTATGTTAAAATAATAACTTTAGACCACATAATTGATCACAAATCATTGGTTGATGCGACTACATCAAATGTAACTCCTCAATTAAGAAAGATAATAAACAATATAACCGTAACAATATTCCAAAATGACTAGAAGTTTTCCTAAAGAATTCAGACAACATAATTGTCAATTGATCAGAACACATCGGTTTGGTCGGAGAAATGTTTTGTGGAAATCAAGTAAAAGATGTTTATGAGTAATATGTATACATATCAAGATTACATATTTACGTACAAACAAGAATCAAGATCATTTGGTTTCAAAGAAGAGATAGAGAGATTAACAAAGAGACACAAAGGTTTTATAATCGTTGATGAGATTAAACGCCGACGTCATAGCCGAAAGGGAAACAACTTGTTCTTATCTTGCCTCCATCTTTCTTTGTTTTGTTGTAGATAAAGTGAATTATCCAAATGGTTAAGATTAATAAGAGAACTGCCACAAATACTATTAGTATTACCAATTTCCCCATCGATTTATCAATCTTACCCTCCGGAGAGTAATTCACAAAAAATATCCTTTTTGTAATTCATACAAGGAAAACATGAAGATGTATATATGTAGATATAATAACCATATAATATAGATGATGGTGCAACTTGTGTTTATTTATTTATACTAAATTATGCTTTGACTTTTTTATTTTATCTCATTTCTAAGTACATGGAGAAACTCAAAGTTCCACATATTGTAAACAACAGTCCATTTTATTACATATCTCACAAAGTGTGTGTTGTTGTTAGCTTATCTTTAAAATACAGTTATAATAATTAGAGCCCTAATAATAATTATGGGGAAATATTCTTGGACATAATTCGGACGTTAATTAATTGCTTTTACCAATTTGAAAAAACACACTATACTCTCGTCCTAAATTCTCAATACATTTTGTTTGAAAATATACATTAGATTTCAATTCGTATTAAAAATTAAAAACATACCTCACACTAAAAATATAAATAGATGAAATTACAAAATAGATAGGCGGATCACATTTAAGCTTACATTTTCAAAAATTCAAACTCAAAAATATTATTTTAAAAAATAAGTAATTAGAAGTTGTTTCTAATCTCCTTAAACCAAAAAAAAAAAAACTTTCAGTATAAGAAAATTGAGTTGAATATTTATTTTAGAGGGATTTAAAATTGAGTTGAGAAAAAACATTCATGTATGTTTTATATAAGGAAACATTAACTATATCAAAAAAAAAAAATTGATTGTACATAAAAGGAAACTAACAGTTTGTAAGAAAATGAATAATGAGTTGGCTTTAGTTAGATGACACGTATGCTTCAAAGTTGGCTTTGATGTTAATGAAGAAGTTATAGCCAAGAGATGAGACAAGTTTACACATAGAAACCATAGTTTATAACAAAGTTATTTTTTTATAAAGTAGCAATTCACATTTACACGATCATTTCATCATTATGTTACAATTTTCACCCTAACCAAAGTTTAAATTTTACATTACATGCAAACACAATAAAATTATTATCACACCCACAAGACATGACTATACGGAACCATTAACCTCCACAACCGCCGCAACCTCCACAACCACCACCATCTCCTCCACCATCACCACCACCTCCACAACAACAACCGTTACAATCACCACCACCACCAGAAGCTGTTGTGGCATCATTCCCTGTCAAAACAACAAGTCCTCCATCTTTTGTTCCCTTTGTACCTATTTCCAAATCTCGTGGCTGAGACATTGCCGGCTTATTCTTCCTGTGGCTGTGGACACAACAACATAAGACAAGTATTGGTAAAACATAAATTACAAAACATCCTATAAATATAATAATGACAATAATAATAATATGATCCATTAATATTGATTTTTGTTTGTTTCTGAAACTGAATTGATCACAAAAAGATGTTATAACAATGTCCTTTTATAAATAAGCTAATGCCACATAGTTTCTTAAAGATACACGAAACTACAAAGGAATTTTCAATTTTACTAGTAGAATTTATGACATTTTCAAAAAAAATTTAGTTTTATGCTCTCAGCTCATATAGAAGAATATTCATTTTTTTTCATGTGAAGTATTATTTAAAATTATGATTTTATATATAGAGTTTTGATTTTTTCCTATACAAGGTTTCATTATTTTTCTTCTATTATACAAAAATTTCAGGACCAAATATAGAAATGACTAAATTCAATCAAAAAGTCAAAGTTTTTAATATGTTATAATACTATAACGAACATTAGATAATGTAGAGAAGAATAATAAAGTTTTTGTAGATATTTTATGTTGTTTATTATTTTATGAAGATAAGGATATTGCATGACGTTCAATAAATGTCGGTGTGTATATTTATAAGGTCAAACATAAAATGAGATTATGTTGAATATTTGAAATATTATTACTTGATTTTATCAATTTCAACACATAAACACAGTTCTCTCATCCTAACTTCAATACATTTGGGTTGAAAATATACTTTAGCTTTGAATTCGTATTAAAATTAAAAACATACCTAGCTAGGGGTGTCAAAATAACCCAAATGGATCATTCATGACCTATGATCTATTTGAAGTGAGCGTTAATAGATCACAAATCATCCATGACCTATCAACAAATGGGTTGAATCGACCCATGATCCATCTAATCAAATGAGTCAAATGAGTTAAATGAGTGAAGCATGACCCAACATCATTTTAATTTAACACTAAAATATACTAATTTATTTATGTTAGAAAGCAAAATCTTAATAACACTATATGTTTACACTAAAGAAAAATAACAAATTAATAAAATTAAAATTTTAATATGGTGATTTTATAATACTATATGTTTATACTAAATCAAAATAACTAATTAATGAAAATGAAAATGAAAATATCAATATGGTGATTTTATAATATTAGATATTTACACTAAAACAAAATAACGATTTAATAAAAATAAAAATTATCAATATGATGATTTTTTAATATTAGATATTTACACTAAAACAATGTAAAGTTGAGTACGATACTCCAAAATAAATTTTCTTGCAATACACAATGCAAGAATATTGTAGTGCTCAGATGCATACCCCCACACTCTAATTTGTGAGGCAAGTTGATCTCTCTAATATCAAGAATCTAATACATGTTTATATGGTCACTGATCTTCTTTTTCCGAAGCATTTGGATCTGCTCTAATAATGACCATCTCATCATTTTCCTCAACAATTCATAAGAAACAATGTAAGTGAAAAAGTAAACTAACAAATTATATTAACAATCACTACAATATCAAACCTTCCCCATCAAATTTATAGCCAAATAACCAAGAACGAGTACACAATAAAGCTTGTACGTTGTTGCAAGAAGTCGAGTTCGATACTTATTTATCACGTGAGATCCAATACTGAAAAAGACTCCGAAGCAACAGTAATTATATGAATACTAAGAATGTCCATTGCCATATAACTTAGTGCACCAAAACGATGACTGTTTTCTTTCCAATATTGCAAGACATCTAAATTAGGATGATTTTCATCTCTAATTTTGGATCTTTTGAATACAAATCCAATGCCGACTTTCTTTCATCCATAATGTCTGGAACATCATCTAGCTCAAATAAATCCTGCATCATTTGAAAATTTACCATGTTCCAATCAAAAAAAGAAAAATATAAGTTATATCAATAAATCAAAAACTCACATCTACCACGCCAAAGCCTTTTCTTCCTCGCTCATAAATATGAGAGTTTGATTTTGAAGAACTCACAACAGAAATCACATGATATTTGCTCCTATACTCTTCAAAGAGCTTCTCAAGCATACACTCGAGGTTATCTATTTTTCTTTGGGAATTAAATGGATCAAGCTCATCATAACAACGCTTCAAAAGTTTAAACTTCATCCTTGGATCCAAAACAGCTCTCATTGCAAGAATAACGCTATATTCCTCCCAATATTTATCGAATTTTTCTCTCATTTTAGCAATCATCATTATGATGGCATTATCTTCGTGGCTCCTATTAACTTCCAATAAGCATTGAATCTTCCATATGTGAGCAAAATATAAGTTAGAAGTAGAATAGCTTCTCGCAGACATTAAAGTTGTAATACTGTAAAAAAGCTTCAAGATCTCATGAATAACTTTTGCTCTTTTCATTCTACTTTTGAAGGACAATGTTTGTAGTTTTTGTCAACTACTTGAAACCTATTCAAAGCACGCTGATATTTCAGTGCTTTCTCAAGCATCAAATATGTCGAATTCCATCTATGTTGAACATCTAGTGACATAATGATCTCACCAACACCTTCTACACATTCAGCAAGTGCAAGTCTTCTAGATGTTGAACCCTTAACATACTTTACAGTTTCTCGGATCTTAGTCAACGCACTACTGTTTACCTCTAAGCCATCTTGCACAATAAGGTTCAAGATGTGTGCACAACACCTTACGTGAAAAAATTCTCCTCTACACACCAAATTATCATCTAAATTAAGTCTATCCTTCAATATATCTTGCATAGTTCCATTTGTTGTAGCATTATCTACAGTCAAAAATAACACTTTTTCTCTATTCCTCATTCTTTCAAGTATTCATGAATTTTACTAGCTAATGTATCTCCCGTGTGAGGAGGAAGGAGATCACAAAACAATAAAATCTTGCTATTCAACATTCATTTCGAATCCATATAATGTGCTGTCAAAACAATATAACCATGTCCAGAGAGTGCACTCCAACAATCAGAGGTCAAACATATCATACTCGGAATCTTTTCTAACGAAAACTTCAAATTCGGGTTTTCTTTCTCCCAAGTTTTGACAACATTAGCTGCAGCAGTGT
>KE159056.1:125743-143236 GCA_000411055.1 Leavenworthia alabamica | reverse complement strand
TAACTAATATTTAATTTTAATTTATATATATTCAAATTTAAAACTAAAATTTAATTTAAAATTAAAATTCAATTTAAATTAAAATTACAATCGAAAATAAAACTAAAATTATAATTTAAAATATAAAAATAATTCTTCATCTTTTTCCTCCTCTTCATCTTCATTTTCTTTTAATTTTTTCTTCTTCTTCTTCTCTATCTTTTTATTCTTCATCCTTTATATCTTCTTTTTCTCATTCTTCTTCTTTTTCTTTTTTTTCTTTTCTTCTTCATCTTTTTCTTCTTCTTATTTTTCTTCTTATTCTTCTTCTCATTCTTCTTCTTTTTTCTTTTCTTCTTCTTATTATTTTTCTTCTTCTTCTTCTTCTTATTTAATATAGAAAAAAATTATGACAAATTTCCGATCCATTTATATGTCGGAAATCACAAAAATATAAGTTTCTCGCTTTCACCCGAATTTTTTTTAAAAATCGGTCATAATCCGTCAGAAATTTCTGACGGAATATGACGGATAAATTTCCAAAAATATAAGTTTCCAGCTTTCTCCCGAATTTGTTTTGAAAAATACCGCCTATTTTTAAAATCCGTCAGAATCTGACGGATAAAAATATTATATGAAATTTTCCCACTTTCATTTAAAAATATTTGAAACTTAGCGCTTTTTTCGTCACAATCCGTCAGAATATTTATGACGGGTTTTGACAGATTGTAAAAAACAATTATCCATTATAATTTGTCATAAAAATTCCAGCGAATTATGACGTATTAAAAATATCCGTCAAAATTTGTCATAAATTTTCCGACGAATTAAGTAAATAAAAATCATCCGTCATAATCGTCTACAAATTTCCAAAGAATTCTGACGGATATCATTAATCCGTCATAGTTTGTTGGAAATTGTTTGACGGATTCTGACTGATTGAGTAAATAAACAAATTATCCGTCATAAATCGTTAGAAAATTCTGACGAATTCTGATAGAATAAAATTATCTGTCAGAATTCGTTGGAAATTTTCTGACCATTTATGACAGATATTTTTTTGTAGGTTGCTGTTAAATTCTGACAGAAAACCGTTAGTAATTTCCGTCAATTTTTCCGTCAGAAATATCTGTCAGAAAAAGCTTGTTTCTTGTAGCGAGACAATATTATACAATGAAATCATCATAAATTTTGATAACTAAAAGTCCACATACTATTTACATTTGGTTATAAGAAAACGTGTGAATGACAACATATACATATCGTCTATATGCAGATCATATATGAAACAATATTTAATTCTCCAAACCATAATACATATTTTCTAAAGGAACATTTCTTGAAACAGATGATGCATTGGCCAAGAATCAATCAATCTGATATTTTTCAATTATAATAACATTAAAATGTTGTTTTATGATATGATAGTTTTTAAACATCCATTTCTTAACATGATAATTTAAAAAATGTATATGGAACTTTAAAATTTTCGTTTAAATAATATAAAATATAGTAATGATTTTATTTATTTTTATCATTTTTTGTTATTTAAATTATTCGTATTCGATGAATCAATTTAATTAAATTCTATAGTAATTTATAAAGATAAAATAAAAATATAAAGAATGCATCATATACATTCCAATTCTATACTTCGAAAGTAGATTATCTTTTAATTAAATATTACATTATTACATACATAAACAATAAATAAAAATATCAAGAAATAATCATTTCATTTTCAGAACAAGAGAAACCTCATTTTTTAACCACCCCCACCTCCACCTCCACATCCACCGCCACCACCACAACCTCCACCACCGCCATCTCCACCACCACCATCTCCTCCACCTTCACCACCAAAACAGCAACATACATCTGCACTTACTTCAACTCCCTCACGACGCTTCTTAGACTTCTTCTGCTTCAAAACAACAAGACCTCCATCTTTCTTTCCCTTTTTACCCTTTTTCACATCTTGTGGCTTTTTCTTCTTGGGGCAGAGACAACAACAAAATAACAGTCGACACATCGTGATCTTATAGTTTTTGTATGTGATTGGTCTGAGTTCTTTTGCAAATTTAGATGATGTAAAGCCCTTTTATATAGCCTTAAATTGCCATAGACTTTGACAAATATATATTTGTATAATATAAGGTTATGGTCAAATGTTTGTTTTTCGAAAGAGACATGAAATTGTACTAGAGAACAAATGAGACTTCTCTTCTTGATTACTGTTACGGTCAAATACAGTGTCATTGCTAGGTTTTATAAACATAAACATACGCAGTGTTAAAATATAATTCATATAAATCAATATTTATTATTATCTAAAATAAATATAGAGTTAGAATAAAAACAAGAGTAATTCCTTATAATACCATCATCTATACTTTATTGGACAAAATTACATTATTTTTTTAATTAGACGTATATATCATTTTTATTAAAATTATAATATTAGGGTTTAGTATTTAGTGGTTGAATTTACTTTTTTTATTGTTTGGGTTTAGTATTTAGTGGTTGAGTTTAATGTTTAATGTTTGAAATTTATGTAATTTCTCAAAAATATAATCTAATTTTTAATTTAATTGAGTTATTAAATAGTAATTTTGTCTTAAACTAATTTTAGTGGTATTTGTGGAAATTAAATTTAAATTAGTGGTATTTAGGAGAATTGCCGTAAAAACAAAATAGTAATAATTATAAAACATATAATTTTCTTACAAAATGATTAACTAAATATTCATAATTCATATTTTAACTAATATTTAGTTCCTTTTTAATTATTATTTTTCCTTGACAAAAAAATTGATAACAATGACCCACACAAATTATATTAAATTTTACGTAATATTTTCGATACTGGATTCTAATGTTTAATCCATTTCAATATAAAACTGAACACCACCTTTTTGGTATCACGATTATTATAAATAGCATTCGCATATTCAAAAATTTCAAAGTTATATTAAAAAGCTTTCAATGTTATGACATAGACTTAATTATTTCGAAAGATACAAGAAATTACCAGGTAGTTTCAGTTCTACGACTACAACTATGTATATACTCGGCGACGAGCAATTTTACATGTTGTTTTTAAGCTCTGTCTCTTAATTGGTTTTCCAATAAAAAAATCTTATTTTGATAGTTTAATACTTTAATAGATGATTTTATTTTTGCTGCAAAAATAAAAATAAAAAAATATATAATGGTCAACTCTATTGTGTTCCCAACTCCCCAAGTAATAAGATTTCAAAGTTGAATATTCCATGCAAACAACGAATTAATGCCACATATATAATTACGTATTCATATTGAATATATATCATATCCAATAAATTTCTTTAACAAATTTTTTTATATATAAATCCAATTAATGTCACACATATATAAATATCTTTAACAAACGATGATCACATCACACGTAACAAACAACTTTACATATATACAAGAACATATAATTACACGAACAAGAAACCATTATACATAAACCACAAAGCGGTTTAACCTCCACAACCGCCGCAACCTCCACAACCACCACCTTCACCACAAAGACAACCTTTGCCACGGCTAAAGCCCCTGCTACTGCGGGTCTTCTTACCTGACGTCATCACACGAAGCCCTCCATCTTTCTCTCCCTTTTTACACTTTTTGATATCTCTCGATGGTGAAGACGGCAACGACGAAGGCTTTTTCTTCTTCCGGTTGAAGAAACCGCATAACATACGAACCATTTAGTAGATTGTATAGTAAAACTCAGTAACAGGTTCTAATATAGAGCTTTTGTCCTTATTAAGAATGAATTATATGTATCTAGCTATAATCATGTCCTTTTTATATTAGATATCCATATATAAATGAATCTTCGCTGACCTTTTATATTCAAAGCTGCGACATATTCATCAAAAATAAAAAAATAAACAATACTGGTAAGTTGAAGAAGATATTTCAATTCTACAAACGAATGTAACCATTATTTCAATCAAATACATAGGAGAACCATTCAAATTCGAAAATGTAGAGAAATAAATAACTCTTTTTAATAACTATACTATTCAATATTTTTAGAGCCAATTGCTATTAGTAACACTATAATTAAATAAACATTATGATGTAATAGAACTCGGACGACGGTTGAAGTTGCGGTAACCAAACAGATTTATAACGAACAATCTTATCTTTATGTTCCCGCTCTATTAGGCTTTTAAGCCTTAAGGGGTATATTAGATATTGTAACCCAACAAAAACAGACAAGAACCAAAAAAGGCTATTAATATAATCTAACAACGATCGAATGAACAATTCCATTATTACGTAAAACCTGATGCCCAAATTTCGAGTACTTATTCAAAAGCTTTTTTTTTTTTAAGTTTTTAAAATCTGAGTTTTCTATTTGTAGCTCTGTGACACTTCTAAAACAAGCTTGTCCATGAACTGGTATTTCTTGTTAAAACCCCAACCAGGATTACTCTGCATTGCACAAAATTCAGAAACTCATTAAAAATCCTGTATATTGATCTGATAAAAAAGAGTGATGTTAGATGAAGATTTTTGGAGATTGAACCTTAAGAGTAAGAGCTGCACGATCTGCAAATCGTTTGACGGATTCAGGTGCACCTTTGGGAATTGTTGTTGTGATTCTATCGAGTTCATCGTTTTGTTTCTTAGCAGTTACTCTATCAGGACCACTGTAGTGATCCACAATCTCTTTTATAAGAGGAGCTTGCTCCATTGCTTCATTAATTGCTTCCTACACAAAGTCAGAAATTCAAGTGATCACCACAATGAAACCAAACTTTGCATGGATTCACAAATTGAGAAGTTTTACCTCCCATTCTTCTTGATCCTTGATTCCTTCGAAAGCCACTATGAAAGGCTTCACCTTCTCAAGGCACTCACGCAGAGACATTGGTGGCTTCTCATCAATGTTAGGATTTGATCCAAAGTCTGGCATTATGTATTCTGGCTCACACTCAACCTACAAACCAGAAAGAGAGAGATACATAACGTAGAAAACAAGGAGACTCAATATCCATTTTACTGTAAAGCTAAACAACAGCCAAAAGGGAAAAAATTTCATTGCTCTTTTGGC
Organism: Leavenworthia alabamica; assembly: GCA_000411055.1. Classification (NCBI taxonomy): domain Eukaryota; kingdom Viridiplantae; phylum Streptophyta; class Magnoliopsida; order Brassicales; family Brassicaceae; genus Leavenworthia; species Leavenworthia alabamica. The sequence continues at coordinate 138,162 of KE159056.1, read as the reverse complement.
CGAAAGACCAATCTCACAATGAAAGAACAAAAACCTCAGAGGCTGTTATAAATCTGAGGATCCTATAATCACCACAACCAATTCTACCACATTATAGAGTATGAATCAATATTAATGATATTGCTTCACGAAGGATTCACTATTCCTTAAAATATTTGAAGTTTCAGTGTCAGCAAGTTTTGTACATATTCTAAATGAATCATAGAGAGAACAAAAAGACATAAACTTTTTACCATGAGATTGGTGTCATAGGCATCGACAATGGCATCTTGAGTAGTTGAAGGCAAGGCCTTATCACATACTTCCTCAAAACCTTCTGCTAAAGTTTTCATCAACTCAGGTCCCATTGTATTTGCAAACTTCTCTCCATCAGCTGAATCTCCAGCGAATACACTCATAGCCTCTTGTTCACCTTCTTCTTCTTTCTTATCATCTCTCCATCCATCACCACCTCTTCCTCTTCCTCTCCCTCTTGCTCCCCTTCCTCTACCTCTACCTCCTCCTCTTCCTCTCGCACCACTTCCTTCAGCTTCACCACGCGAAAGCTCACTTCTTGCTCTTCTTCCAGCCTCTTCTCTACTTAATTGAGGTTTAGGAGTTTCATTCTTTGGCATTTGAGCCCGCTTCTGCTGCGGTTGTGATCGCTTCTGCTGCTGCTGTGGAGGCTGAGGGCGTCGAATGTGACGATTTTCTTCTTGTAGGATTGGAGCAGATTCCACATGAGGTTTACCTCGACCTGCTCCAGTAGGATGTGAAAATTCACTTCCTAATGCATTCAATATGTTGTCAGGTGGAGCTGCTTGTCCAGATTTAGACTTTGGTGATGTTGATGAAGTTGACTCCTTCATCCCTTGCAGCTTCGTAAATACAGGACTTTCCTGAGACTCCTCATTGGGCTGCGATTGTGACCGTGTCTGCTGCTGCTGCGCTTGTGACTGTTGATACTGCGGTGATTGGCGAGGAGGTTCAGCTGAGAAAGGTGAAACGGAGTCTGATCCTACGGATCCTCTTCCACGGCCAATGCTAGGAGAATCCGATTTGACAAAAGAGTTAAACGCAGGTGAAATCGAACTGGATTGGATCGGACGGCCACGACCATGACCATATCCTCCAACAGATGACGGTTCCGATGAGTCACGTCTAGGAACAACCGGTTCGTTGGCATTTTCTGGTTGACGATTGATACCAAACTGTCCCCTACCAGCGGCGGGAAATCCTTCATCTCCACCGGAACCGCGTCCACGACCACGGCCGGAGGAGAAATGAGATGTGGATTGAATGAGAAATGGAGTTTGCTTGATTATGGGTGTAATAGTAAAGCCATTACGATTTGCCAATCTTCTTCCTATAACACCTCTCATCTGGAGATCTCTTCAAATCATGAATTTTCGTAAACAATGGCGAGGATTTTAGTTACTGTGTTCAAATCGGATAGGGATTAGGGGTTTTTTTAAACGACACCGTTCACATGACTAATAGCTGTATAATTATAATTTCGTCACTGGAGTTTTTGTACCTAATGGAAAAAGGATTATTACTTTTTGATTAATCCAAAACCCCCCTACTTAACTGCTGATCTGTCCCTGATATTTTAATACCCGACGAAAAAGGATCCATACTTTTGATATGAGACACAACTCCCCTATAATTAGAGACATTAGGCCAAACTCATGCTCGTCTGTAGTATCAAGAAAACTATATTAAAACATAATTCAAGAAGCATGCTCATCCTCAACAACATTAAGAACAAATGCATTTTTTAACGTTAAGAACCAACAAAAATGATCCAAAATTTTCATTTGAGAAAAATGATAATAACTTTAATAAGTCTTAAGAACTCAGAATAAGAACTCCAAATTGAAGAAGAAGCATGCTCATGGTTTGCTTTTGTTTCCAGATACTAACATAACTGGAAATTAACTGCTCTAGAAGAAAAAAAAGAATGCGAATGTTTCATCACTCTCGTTCATCAACAACAAAGCCTGTTCGGTTGAGTTTCTCCTTAGTTTGTTGATGGTGATTGGGTGATTCGTGATCTCACTGGTGTCTTTGAAGGGCTTACCCTTAAAAGCAAAATCAAAAGATTTCATATACAATGAAAGGTTTGTTTATTAACAAAAGAGAAAACATTATGTTACCTTATTGGTTGAGATCCTAACACTATTCCACTGCAGTTTAGTGCTGCAACTGCACTTTCTGCCTATTTCATCCCCAAAACAAAACATATTTTTCAGTTATTCAGTAAAACCAAGAATCAAGAGGTCACCAAAAACTGAGTTTTTAACAGAATCTAAGATGTTTTACCATGGCAAATTCAACAAAAGCAATGCGAGTAGAATGCACATGATCACCAAGAAGCCTTATGCGAGTTATCTGTATAGAATGTATTGTTACATTCACAAATTTCAGAGAAAAGAAAAAACAATAGTAGTTTTCAGATTTTAAACTGACCTCACCACATGCAGATTGAAAGAAGGTTTTAACATCATCTTCAGTAGCCTGTAGTTTATATGAATATATCTTAAAACTAGTAACAGACTAGTATGCAAATGCAAAATAAACACTAATCGGAAATACATTCTTGTCGACATTTGTGCAGTAGATGGTCCTTGAACACATCTCTCTTTCATCTTCTGACTGAATAAAACACCAAATGGAACAGTAGACACAATCAATTAAGTTGTTAAACAGAACACTATAATCAAAATCGATTAAAAAACGTAAAAGTTGTAGTCTTTTTACCCTGGGAAGAAATGTAGGATTGACAGGAAGAATAGCAGTTTTAGAAGGTAAGACTCTAAGTGGGTAATATCCAATCATTGTTCCACCGAGACTTAAAGCCGCTCTTGCACCTTCTGTTCATTCATACTAATGTTAGCCAAACTTCACACTCACAATTCTTTTAGATCCAATGGCTTTTTTTTTTAACTTACGGTCATCAGAAAACTCAACAAACGCAAAGCGAAGAACTGAATGTGGATCTCCACAGATTCGACAATCAACAACCTTTAGAAGACGAATGCAATCAATGTTACTTCACCAACAAAAGATAACAACCGGAGAAAGACAAAAGATAAAGATTTCAGCTTACTTGTCCATAGTTGCTGAACAAACCAGCAAGAGCTTCCTCAGTCACCTAATTGAAAAGAAGAGTATATAGGTAATAATAATGATGCAAAATTGAATTAAATTTAGATACTTCAGAAACTTACAGTCTGATCAATGTCAGAGACATATACAGTTCTTCTGATACAATCTTCTCTTTGAGCTTTAGAAGCTCTTCCAGTTAACCTCACTCTCCTCCCTTGGTTATAGTTGTTCCTTCTCTGTAATCCACAAAACACAATAATTTACCAAAATTCAAATGATGTAACTTGTGGGCAACCAAATCAAAAACAAAATATACTATTCAAACTTTAAAGCTAGAGACTTTTAGCTCAAAGAATTTTGATTGAGATAACATAAACCCATAAGTAACCAACACACCAAACCCACTTAGAATCAAAACTAATTGACATGTTCAATAACAACCAACCAAAAAAATCAAAACTTTTACAATCAAAATTATAATAATCAGAAACAGAAATGTACCCTCCGGTTAAAGCCATCTTTTTTGTTGTCAGCGGTAAACTCATCAGATTGATCATTATTGTTTTTGTAAGAAGGAATAAACTCCTTAGCTTCAGGATTGAGTTTCTTGAACATCGCCACAAGCTTCTTCATTTGATCAAATTCAGGTTCGGATTTGGATTTAACGTCCGATTCGATTTCCGGTTTAGAATCCGTCTTCTCAATTACGTCACCACCACCGTTGATTACGGCATCGTGAATGGAATCGACAATAGTGGGAATCTCAGTGATCGCAGCAGCCATTAGATCAGAAAAATTTCCAAAAAAAATCACAATTCAACAATACAAAGGAGATGGATGAAAGTAAAGAAGTTACGAACTTTTTGTTTTTCTCTTCTATTCAATCGTACTTCATTATAATTGCAAAATTTGATGAGATTAATCAAAAAAAACTTTTAGAAATGAGAGTTTAGTGAATAAGACGAAAATGGTTGATCGTAGCTAATATAAATATGGAATGAGAAAGAGAGAGAAATCTGATGCGGTGGTTTGAGATGGAAACGATGAAGAAGACGAAGAAGGAATGATGGGTTTTTGGCCTTTTTCTACTCAAATCAAAACAAACTCTAACTCTCACTCTTCTTTTCCGGAGTAATAATAATTTAGTCAAATGAACATAAATAAAATTCATTATCATATTTTATGTTTCTATTGTGGGCCTTAGATAATTTACACATAAACCCATTATTTTATTATTTCTCCACGAATACCCCAATTTTTTTATATACATAGACCAATTATTTTATTGTTTCCCCACGAATGCCCCCAATTTTTTATATTTTCATGTTTCTTTTTCCTATCCAACGAGATTGTATATACTCTATTCTTTTTTTTTGTAAATGTGTTACATAAACGGTTTCTGAAAACCATACAAGAAATTACAAGTATATATTATTTTTTCCTCCGTAGCGCATGAATAATTAAGTAACCGCAATTAAGATATTAGGCCACTAGGCCTTATCATATTGGCCCATTGGTCACCTGCTGGTGAAGGATGCGAATAGCCTTATAATAATAGCCCACAAAGGCACAGTTGTCTTATATCTAGTTCTTGAAGCTACATTGACACTGAAGCTCTTCTTTCAAATCTCTTCTGATTCAAAACCATGTTTCAATCCTGTCACATAAGAAACCCAGAAGGTGAACATCTCGCCGTAGAGAATCGTCACTGCCCAGATGAGACATAAAGCCACCGTGAGCTTATGGTGCTGTTTCATCTTCTTCCCCAGTTTCTAAATCTCTTTTCTCCTCTTCCCCGAGATATATCTGGTGATCGTAGTTGACCAAAAGAGCGATCAAGACGCGAAGCGGGCTGAGCTGCGTTTGAGTTTATTCCCAAAAACGCTGAAACTGCAGAATGTGCGAACTTAAAATGTCACGTAGTTTTGTCATAATGTTAGAAAAAAAAAACAACAGGCATTATGAACATTGAGCAAGACAACTGTGGGAGTTTATCCATGACAACGTTTTGGTACTGTCTAAGCAGCCAATGGTTACAAGTATTATACATTGAAGAAGAAAACATAAGCGTAAGTGGAATAAATAAAAACAAGTGCTACAAAAGAGATTGAAGGGGAGAGACAGACACATGGTACAAAGACTGTTTCTGAGTTTTGCTTAAAGGAGTTTTGTGAAGAAGCTAAACGACTTCTAATTGTAGACCATATACTTGGGAGTTGCACTGAACTTTTGATAACCTTTAATGACTTTGTTCACTGCATCCAAAAAGTCTTTCTCAGTCACAGTCTTTCTCCTAGCTCTGATTGCATACATTCCAGCTTCAGTGCATACACTTCTGATATCAGCTCCTATAAAAAAGACAAAATTCAGGCGACGAGTAGAAGCACGACATCTGTTTTATGGTTCAGAGATCATTACCAGTTGAGTTTGGGCATAGGCGAGCAAGGAGTTCGAAACGGATGTCTCTTTCACAGTTCATGGTTCGTGTATGAATTTTGAAGATCTGTGTTCTACTCTCCAGATCCGGAAGACCAAACTCAACCTTACGGTCAAGACGTCCAGGACGTAAAAGAGCAGGGTCCAGTGTGTCAGGCCTGGATTACACAGTTAATAGTTAATACCAATGAGTCGAGCAGTTTACTTAAGGCTGGTAAGGAGATTGTGACTGACCTGTTTGTTGCCATAAGAACCTTGATGTTACCACGTGCATCAAACCCATCAAGCTGATTCACAATCTCAAGCATAGTACGTTGGACTTCGTTATCACCACCTACACCGTCATCAAACCTTGCACCACCAATGGCATCTATTTCGTCGAAGAACACAATGCAAGCTTTCTTGGACCTTGCCATCTAGAAAGAGTATTATACATTTCAGAACAAAATATGTTAACAGCATTGGCTTGCAAAACTGAAATAGCAAAAATGAGCTGTTACTATAGATTACCTGGAACAGTTCACGAACCATCCTAGCTCCTTCACCAACATATTTCTGAACAAGCTCACTGCCAATAACCCTGATAAAGCAAGCATCGGTTCGATTGGCCACAGCTCTAGCAAGAAGAGTTTTACCGGTTCCAGGAGGACCATAGCAGAGAACACCCTTGGGAGGATCTATTCCAAGCTTCACAAATTTCTCTGGATGAAGCATTGGCAGTTCAACAACCTGCATCAGCAAAGACGACAATACTTTTAACAATTTCTTTATTCAAAAATTTACATCAGAATACCCGATTTGAAGTTTAGGAAAACATTGTAAGGCAAGGGCACTGGATATTATCAAAAGTTCAAATACCTCTCGCATCTTCTCAATCTGCTCCTTGCAGCCACCAACATCATTGTAAGTTACATCAGGTTTCTCTTCCACTGTCATCATAGTCACGCTAGGATCGATTTTTGGAGGTAAAGGAATCTGTATCTGATACTTATTCCTATCAACTCTGCAAGTACAAATCAGAGACAGATTGTTCTCATAAGTTTTTATCCATATGAGAAATGTACAATGGAACAGGGAACTGATAATTAACCAGAGAAATCTCAGTTCAAAAATAGGAAACATACCCAACACGCATGCCTTCTTCAATATCAGTGGGAGAAACTTTATCGCCAAGTCCTACAACAAACTGTATATGGGAACAAAAACAAAATCAGAATAACCAAAACATAAAAGGCTCCAAAACACACAATTGGTTCTGCAGCACAACTGCCTTAGGAAATATTGTACCTTAGCAATTTGTTTAACATTTATGACATATTTAGCATCTTCAGTGTTTGGACTTATTATCTTTGTGCATCTCGCAACCTGGATGGAAACAAACGTTTCCTTACAGTCACCATGGGAAAAGAAGAAGTCTCAGAGAACTATCTAACGAAGAAAGAGCCTACCTGCAGAGGTTGCTCCTCCTGCATCATTTGCTTATCAGATACAAGATCCCATTGACTAGGAGGAGCTAACCCAGTATCAGATTCTTTGATACCTGTATACAGTTTCCATGTAAAGCAACCAAATACCCATATTAGTGATGCTGTAAACAGAAGTCACTAATCAAAGTAGTGTGTACATACCACAGAGATCGTTAATCTTCTTGGCGAGATCTTTGATTTCTTTCTCCACTTTCTTTATAGGTGCAGAGTAAGGCCCTAACCCCTGCAAACGAATGACACTTAACAAGGTCAGTAAGCATACATATGGAGAGCTCCTTGAGCATATACAACTAAGTATGAACATGAATGTTTCCGTCTAAACAGTGAAGCAGCTTCACGTGAAACTACTCATCTAAGCACAAATTTGATGTAAATTTAACAATCAAGCTCAAGAGACGACACCCTTCACATTAGAGAAACCAAATATAGCAAATTTGACTAACATGGACTTGAACACAAAGGGTAAAGTAACTCAAATCTACACTGGATCCGATGAAACAGAAGAGCATATATCGAAAAAATTTCAGCCCCAATCAAAATTTAGTGTTCTAAGGTGAAACGCTTACATAAGTCTTGAGAAGAGCAATATCATCTTCGTCAAGCGGGCGAGGATTCTTCTCGTCTCTGATCTCGTCTTCGATATCTCTTGACATTTTCGCCGAATTTTGATCGGAGATTTGAGATTCAGACGTTTAAGTGAGAGATTAAACTTGATTTTTCTTGTCGGAGAGGTAAAGAACGTCAGACGTATTGATTAAACGCGAAGAACCACACGTGCCGCTTGCACGTGTAAAGTGGGTTTATGCGCGGCCCATAATAGGTATCCAACACGTGTAAAGTGGGTTTATGCGCGGCCCATAATATGTATCCGACACGTGTAAAGTAGGCTTATGCGCGGCCCATATAATATGTGTCTTTTTAACACGACAGTGTCCGAGTTCAAAGCACCAAAGGAATCGAGCAAAAGCCAAAAATAAAATTGAAGCGTAATAGTTAGCTTCAAACATCTGAAAATGTGTTCTAACAAAAGAAGCCTAAAATGTCAAAAGAGTTATACAAGATTGCGATATTTAAGAACATGAATTTTATTGAGATCAAAGGCTTTGCAAATCTCTAATATCGTCGCCTCATCGAGTCCTTCCTCACTAGTTTCGCCAAGTAACTTACATAACACTTCTGATGGCAGCAAAACCTATCTCATGAGAAATAACAAATACAAATAAGAACCAAGAAACCTTTTTCGATTCGAGTTTCTTTGATCACAGACAGAATCATCAGCAGCTTACACATGTAGGAGATAGCAATTTTTGAGGATTTGACTGGTTTGAGATGAGCTCAAGTAGCTTGTCACTTCCCTGAAACGTCAATAAAGATGAGTTTTGGTTTATATAAAACCTCTACGATAATTAAATTATGTATCCGTAAGTAAATGACAGACCTGAAGAGCTCGCCAGTGAGAATATGTGCGGAATAAGACCCAGAAGAATGGTATGTTTGGTAATGGCAATACCTAAATGTAAAATCAAAGGCTCTTTCTTGGTTATTATAGGCATTGAAGAGAATTAACAGAGTTGCTAAGGTTTTATATGCATACCATAAATGCACTGGTCAATGGAAGCAAAGTTACTGAACCGATCAAGTACTTCTTGTGCAAGATTGTGCCACTAAAAAATCAAATTAGAAAGAACTGAGATTTTGCATCACATGAAAACAGGATATAAAGTTTCATCATTTAAGACAACGGTTCGTAACAAAGTGATTAACCTCATGGCTATGTGCCGTAGTCTACTGCGTACAAGTCTAGGATCTAAACTGAAACATTTGGCATAGATTAGTTAAACAATAAGAATTCACTAGAACATACTAATGAAGACATTATCAAATCATTCATTAGAGAGAGATATATAGAACCTTGGAGGATAAGTGACTTGTACAGAAGTGACCTCTTTAGATATAGACTTGAAGAAAATCTCAGACGGCTTAACACGAGCCAAAAGCTTCAATCCAAACCTATATATTCCAACCACAACTTGACATGAAGCGTATCAACAAACATAGACTTAAAGACATAGCCTCAAGAACTGTCTTAACATACAAAATGTAAAGAATTTACAAACCCATGAATCTTATTCTTCACTTATCCATCAGGAGCTTTCTCAAGACCCACCCAAGCTTTATTCATCTAACCATTACAACAACAATTCAACGTAGAAGACTAATTAATTCATTTCTAGTGGTCCCTCGACCTCTATAACCACAAACCAAACCAAAGCTTAATCAATCATTGGTTGGAATTTTATAAATCTCACTAGACGCCACCATAGAAACACACGGGTATGTATTGTAAGCTTTATATATATATAGAGAAAGGTTTCAACTTAACTTACCTTATCAGATATGAAATCGACGAGAAGCTCAGCGTTGGCATTGATAGGTTTCGATTCAGATGATAATTTCTTCCATAAACCTCGAAGAGTTGTCGGAGTAACGCCGGACGGCGACTGAGAAGCGAAAGGATCAATAGATCTACTGAAACACCACTTTTTGTCTTTAATCGGAAATACCACCAATCTCGCTCTCATGATCACTTTAGTGAAGATGAAACACTTGATATATAAAGAGAACGATGAATGGACGTCAAAAAAAAAAAAAATGATAAAATGACTTGTATGATAGAAACTATTATGAGTTGATATTGGGCATAGCAAAGCCTAAATAAGTTATTGAGCCTCCTAAGACGGACTAATGGGCTTTTACTAAGTGATAAACAATAATATAGATATTGGGTTTAGCAGACGGATGTATAATGTATATTATGGGTCGATCAACGTGGCAAGTTAGGTCAGTTTTAAATATAACACGACACATTAAGTTATGTCAAAGACGATAATTGACATACCTATATACACACATACCCGGTCTGATCAATTAAACCAAATCCAAAAGCAGAACCGAGATTCATATCATATACAGTAGTTCAAAACCAAGTCAATGCAAGCAAAACCTAAAGTGATAAGTATTAAACAGGGTCTAAAGAACCGGACCAGACCCGGTTTGATGGGTTAATTCATAATTTAATATCATAAACTAAGTTAATTTAATGTTGGTGGTTTCATTTGTCGGTTTTGGGCCCCCAGGAGATATATATGGAGACGCCACTTGTTCGAAAAGCACATGGCCAATAATTCAATGTCGATGATCTTTTTTTTCAAATTTCCTTTTATATATGTAAACAGCTTCAATGTCAGCTTCCTGTGTTTTTTCTTTGTTCTTTCCATGTGTGTATAGTTGAAAAATATATCAATCATGAATAATCGCTCGCTTAAATTATAATAATGTTGACTTTCTATAGGCATACTACGAAACAAAAAGAGTTGACTTTAACATATACATACAACTTATTAAGCCAAATTCTTCATATTAACTTTATTTATCAAAGCTTACAAGACATTGTATAGTTGCACTTGATTGGGTTGCTCACAAAAAAATCACATCATGGAGATTATAATAAAGTTAATCCAAATAGCAGCTTGATATAATTCTATCTGTAAATGGGTTACAAGACATGGTACTGTTGTTACACTTGATTGCTTAGACAAAAGAGATATTACAATCTACGTTAATTAATCAAATAATTACAACATAATGATGAATCTTCACATGCAAATAGATATAGTTCACACACTTGCACACCAATAAAGCAGTGGGTCACGTTCATAGATTCATTCACATTTGCTCATTTATTAAAAAACTAAAAGACAACCTAACCACATGTCTTATCTTACATAAGAACAGAACACACTAAACCTCAAGAATCATAGTTAAAAAACTAAACAAGGAAGAAACACAAAAAACCTTACTTTATAAGAATCATGGATTCAGTTAACTCTTTCAAGGGATATGGTAAAGTAGACGAAGCTCAAGATTTAGCATTGAAGAAAAAGACAAGAAAACGAGTTATTTTACTATCCATCTCCGTCGTTGTTCTCATTGCTGTAATTATCGCCGCCGTTGTCGCCACTGTAGTTCACAAGAAGAAAAACGAGTCAACACCGAGTTATACTCCCGAGTTAACACCATCAACTTCACTAAAGACTATTTGCAGCGTAACTCGTTTCCCTGAATCTTGTATTTACAGTATCTCAAAGCTTCCATCTTCTAACACAACAGATCCAGAGATTTTGTTTAAGCTCTCATTGAAAGTAATCGTCGATGAGCTCGATTCGATTTCCGATTTACCAGAGAAGCTAGCCAAGGAAACTGAAGATGAGAGGATCAAATCGGCTTTAAGGGTTTGTGGAGATCTGATCGAAGATGCTATAGATCGGCTCAATGATACTGTTTCCGCCATTGAAGATGATAAGAACAACAAAACTCTAACTTCTTCAACAATCGAAGATCTTAAGACTTGGCTAAGCGCAACGGTCACAGATCACGAGACATGTTTCGATTCGTTAGACGAGTTAAGTATGAACAAAACAGAATACGCGAATTCGACGATTGCTCTGAATCTGAAATCCGCCATGAGTAAATCAACAGAGTTCACAAGCAACAGTCTTGCAATTGTATCCAAGTTCCTCGCTGCTTTAAGTAACTTAGGGATTCCGATTCACCGGAGAAGATTACTAAATAAGGAACCGGAATGGGCACGAAGGAGGTTGTTACAGACGGAGAATTTAAAGCCTGATGTGACGGTGGCGGGTGATGGAACAGGTGATGTAAAGACGGTGAATGAGGCAGTAGCAATGGTGGGGAAGAAGAGTACGAAGATGTTTGTGATTTATGTCAAAAGTGGAACTTATACTGAGAATGTGTTGATGGATAAGAGTAAATGGAACGTTATGATTTACGGCGACGGCAAGGGGAAAACCATTATTTCCGGCAGCAAAAACTTCGTTGACGGTACTCCTACATACGAAACGGCGACGTTTGGTAAATCTTTTACTTCGCAATTGCTAATTATTTAGTCATTGTTATTATTTTCGATTAAGTTTCTTTAAATTTTGGGGTTTTGCATTTTGGAGCTCATAACGTATAAGTTTACATTTTAGAACTCAATTTTTTTTTAAATAGTATTATGTAATTAGTTCTCTTAGTTATTTTGTCTTGAAAATAATCTTACCATTATGCATACAATTCTTTAATAACAAATTTTACTGTTGATGTAGCTATACAAGGCAAAGGATTTATAATGAAGGACATGACCATTATAAACACGGCCGGAGCAATAAAACATCAGGCGGTGGCATTCCGTTCAGGCTCTGATTTCTCTGTTTATTATCAATGTTCCTTTGATGGTTTTCAAGATACTCTTTACCCTCACTCCAACAGGCAATTCTACCGTGACTGTGACATCACCGGAACAATCGACTTCATCTTCGGAAGCGCTGCCGTTGTTTTCCAAGG
>KE159056.1:103782-119333 GCA_000411055.1 Leavenworthia alabamica | reverse complement strand
TGTTGTGGGTTGGGGAACCCTACAACAGTCCAGCGACTCAGGGAAATACATAAAACTATTTCCCCAGATATACTGTTCCTCATGGAGACGAAAAATACTGATGACTTTGTTCTAAGGAAACTGGAAGGGATGGACTATTTACACTCCAAAATGGTAACACCCCATGGAGTAGGGGGTGGAGGACTAGCCCTATTATGGAACCAAGAGGTGGATGTTGAAATTCTGAATGCAAATCACAACTTTATTGACACCCTAGTGACACACAGAAGTCTCTCTTTCAATGCCACATACATATATGGTGCTCCTGAAGCAGGAAATAGAAAAGAAGTATGGGCTAAACTTACAGAAGTGGCATTAACTAGAGAAGGACCTTGGTACCTCACAGGTGATTTTAATGAGATCATAGACAACTCTGAAAAATTAGGTGGACCGACAAGAGCTGAAAGCACGTTTGGAGACTTCAGATCTTTCTTATCTCAATATGACCTATTTGACCTCAGACATTCTGGAAATCACTTATCCTGCAGAGGTAGAAGACATGATCATCTAGTTTTCTGTAAACTAGATAGAGCTTTAGCCAATAGCTCCTGGGCAGAAAGATATCCAATGGGAAGAGTTGAGTACCTCAAGTTTGAGGGTTCTGATCACAGGCCCCTAATCACTCACTTCAACCTGAAAAGGGAAAAACGTAAAGGGATCTTCAGGTTTGATAGGCGGCTTAGGCAAAATCAAGAGATAAAAGCCCTCATTGAAGAAACATGGGAAGCTTCCCAGAGGCTAAAAGTTGCAGAAAAAATGACAAGATGCAGAACAACAATAGTGAAGTGGAGTAAAAACCATCACAGAAATAGCTAAAAAACCATTGGAGAACTGAAAGAAAAACTGGAGAAGGCAATGTCTGACCCTACAACACAAGAATTAACTATTCAGGCAATCAATGCAGAACTGAAAAGCAATACATAGAGGAAGAAGAGTACTGGAAACAAAGGAGCAGACAACTATGGCTCACTCTAGGGGACAAAAACACTGGGTATTTTCATGCTATAACCAAAGGCCGTAAAGTGAGGAACAAATTCTCAGTAATCGAAAACAAAGAAGGAACACCAGTCTTTGAGGAAAATCAGATTGTACAAGTCATTACCTCATATTTCAAAGAGCTGTTTACCTCAAAACAGTTCTCTGGAAATGAGACAGTTAATGAAGCCCTCTCTCCGAAGATATCTTGGGAAACCAATCAGGAGCTCATAAAGGAACCTTCCCCAGCTGAAATTAAGGCTGCAGCTCTATCCATGCTGATAAAGCACCTGGACCTGATGGCTTCTCGGCATCCTTTTTCCAGGCATATTGGGAGACAGTGGGTGATGCAGTCACCAAGGAAGTACAAGATTTCTTCACATCTGGCATCCTGCCAAGAACCATAAATCATACCCATGTTAGATTAATTCCCAAAATCCAGGGTCCCAAATCAGTAGCTGACTATAGACCAATTGCATTATGCAATGTATATTATAAGATCATTGCTAAACTACTCTCCCTAAGAATGCAACAAGTCCTGGAGTCTCTCATTTCAGAGAACCAATCAGCCTTTGTCCCTGGTCGAGCTATCACAGATAATGTCATGATTACACATGAGGTATTGCATTATTTAAAAACATCAGGAGCTAAAAAGCAGGTGTCAATGGCAGTCAAGACAGACATGAGCAAAGCATACGACATGATTGAATGGGATTTTATAAGATTAGTCCTAACCAGATTAGGATTCCACCATCAATGGATCCACTGGATTATGCAATGTCTAACTACAGTATCTTACTCCTTCTTAATCAATGGATCTGTTCAAGGTTCAGTTGTACCAGAAAGAGGGATCAGACAAGGGGATCCCCTATCCCCTTATATCTTCATCCTTTGTAGTGAAGTCTTATCTGGTCTCTGTAAGAAGGCACAAGAGAATGGTAAGTTGTTAGGAGTCAGGGTTGCAAAAGGAAGCCCAAGAGTAAACCACCTGTTATTTGCGGATGATACTATGTTCTTTTGTAAAGCAAATGTGAAGAACTGCAAAGAGCTGAAAGGGATATTGGACCAATATGAAACAGCTTCAGGCCAGATGATTAACACCAGCAAATCCTCCATAACCTTCTCATCAAAAGCTCCTCATAATACAAAAGAAACAGTTAAGAAGCTACTTAATATCATTACTGAGGGAGGAATAGGAAAATATCTGAGGCTACCTGAACATTTTGGTAGGAAAAAGAAAGATCTGTTTACAAGTATTGTGGATAGAGTCAAGCAGAGAGCCATAAGCTGGTCATCAAGATTCCTATCTGGTGCAGGCAAGATAACAATGATCAAAGCAGTACTAGGAGCTATACCCACTTATGCAATGTCATGTTTCAAACTACCTATTAGCCTCTGCAAAAGAATCCAGTCAGTGATAACAAGATTCTGGTGGGACTCAAACAACAAACCAGAAAACAGAAAGATGTGTTGGATAGCTTGGTCTAAGTTAACAAAATCAAAAGCACAAGGGGGACTGGAATTCAGAGAAATACAGAGTTTTAACACAGCCCTATTAGCAAAGCTAGCTTGGAGAATCACCCAGAACCCTAACAGCCTTCTAGCAAGGATCCTACTTGGAAAGTACTGTCAAGGATCAACCTTCCTAGATTCACAACTAAAACCAAACTCATCCCATGGGTGGAAGGGTATCCTAGAAGGCAGAAATCTACTTAAAACAAACCTAAGTAAGGTTATAGGGAATGGACAATCAACCTATGTCTGGGAAGAACCGTGGATATCAACAACAAAATTAGGTCAAGTACATGGGCCCATACTGGAGGAAAACCAAGGAATGAAAGTTGCAGAACTCATAAACCAGGAAGCAAGGCAATGGAACAAAGCAAAGATCTGGAATACATTACCCCAAATGGCAGAGGATATCATGTGCCTCAGACCCAGCTTTGAAGGAGCAGAGGACAAATTGATGTGGATAGCTACGGATTCAGGGGAATACACCACAAAATCTGGATATCAGACACTAGTAAATTATCCTGCACAAGATGCAGAGAACCAATCAACATCTCAAGGACTAAACTGGATGAAAGAAATATGGAGTAATACAATCTCATCCAAATTACAAGTCTTTCTGTGGAAAGTAATCCAAGGAGCCATTCATGTGGGTGAGAATCTACAAAAAAGAGGTATGTTACTAAACTCAAATTGCTGTCGCTGTGGCGAAAGGGAAACTATTGTGCATATATTCTTTCATTGCAATTATGCAAAAGAAGTTTGGAAAGCGGCTCCGTTTTATGTAACAATAGAGAACTTGCTCAATACATGGTTTGAATCGGCAATGATGGCAGTTAACAAGATAAAATGCTTACCACCCTCAGGAATCAGTGGTGGACCACTCTTTCCGTGGATATGCTGGGCCATCTGGATTGCAAGAAACCAGGTTCTGTTTGAAAATCGCCATATCACTGAGAAAGAAACATTGTGCAAAGCGATAAGTCAAGCAAGAGAATGGATGTCAGCGCAGATTAACATCCAAATTCCTGTTAATCAAAGGACCACAAAAATCTCACCTGATCTGCCACCAGACACCGTAGTGATCAGTACCGATGCGGCATGGCGGAAGGAAGACAAATCGGCCGGCCTCGGCTGGATCTTTAAAGATCAAAATTCGAGACTCCTCTTTCAAGGAGCAAAATCACAGGATTCAGTTGCTTCCCCATTAATGGCGGAAGCGTTGGCGGTTCTCTCAGCTCTAACGGTGGCTCGTGAGCAGGGATGGAACAAAATCCGAGTAAAATCGGACTGCCTCCAGCTTGTCCTGGATATCACCGCCGGCTCCCGGCGCAAGGAGATGTATGGCGTCCTCTGTGATATCGCGAAAATTATGTTATCTTTCTCTGTCTTTTCAATTTCACATGTAAGCAGAAATCTGAACAGATCTGCAGATTTTCTAGCTAAATCTGTACTAAGTGGAAGACCCATTTTGGGTGTAAACCTCAGCAACGAATGAATGAAGCTTTTCTCTTGACAAAAAAAAAAAGAGATTTGTGTAAAATTAAGGTTTATGAGTTGAAATTAGGATTTTTGAGTAGAAATTAGGGTTTTATAGTTGAAATTAGATTTTTATATTGTAAAAGTTTAAATTTGACATTTGTGTAAAATTAAGGTTTATGAGTTAAAATTAGGATTTTTTAGTAGAAATTAGGGTTTTATAGTTGAAAATAAGGTTTTATATTGTAAAAGTTTAAATTAGAGATTTGTGTAAAATTAAAGTTTATGAGCTGAAGTTTGTCCGCTAAACTCCGGAAATAAGTCGGATTGGAGAATATTTCTTATACCATCTTTTGATCTTGTTGTCATAGGATGAACTGGTTGTTGTGAAGGAGATGAAAGACAATTGGTGTGATCTGAGCTTGAGACCAAATGATCTGAACTGCGAGAAGTATAAGGAGCATTATTGCCTATAGGAACAGGTTATATGCCTACTGTACACTCAACGCACTCCTCTTCAACCGCAGCTGAGACTTCAGAAACTGAGGGCTCAGGAGAACTATGTTGATTATTTGCTGTAGAAGGTGAGACCAGAGGAGATAACCCTGAATCATCAGACGTTTCAAATGATGGTCTTACAGTTTCAGTTCTATCTTCTGCTATTATCGTAGGGACATAAATTTGTTATGTTCTTTGAGAAGAAATAGCTTCAGCTTGTGTTGGAACTGGCAGAAAGCTTTGTTGCCAAGCCGCTATAAGGGGAGTAGATTGAGTTGGCCACATATGACTGTATATATTTGAGAAAGGAAACCTAGACTCATCAAATAAAACATGTCTGCTTATGTAAACTTTGTCTGTTGGTGGAAATAAACATCTATAACCTTTATATTTTCATTGTACCCCAGGAAAACGCACTGAGCAGGACAAGGATCAAACTTATTTGTTGCATAGTCTCTGAGAGTTGGATAACAAGCACATCCAAATACCCTTAAGGAAGAATAATCTGGAGCTGTACCAATCAAAACTTCATAAGGGCTGCGTTTATGTTGATGAACAGAAGAAGGAAGCAGATTACTCAGAAAATTTGAGGTAAAGAATGCCTCAACCCAATACTTATGAGGCATTTTAATTTCAAACATCATTGATAGTCCTAGTTATGTAACATGTCGATGTTTTCTTTCAGCCAAGCCGTTTTGTTGTGGCGTATAGGGACATGAAACCAATTGTTGTATCCCTGATTGCTGTAAGTAAGACACAAACTGATTGCTAGTGAACTCTCCTCCACCGTCACATTGAAAGGTACCAATCTTTGAATTAAATTGATTTTCAACTAGGGACTGAAACATTTTGAAGACATGAAAGAAGTCTGATTTGTGCTTCAAAAGATATAGCTAACAGAATCTGGAATAATTATCTATAAAGATTACATAAAAACGAAATCCTTGAATAGAAACAACTGGTGCTGGACCCCACAAATCACAATGGATTCTTTCAAGGGGGTTTGAAGCAACAAAACTAGATGATTCAAAAGGTAATCTACTACTCTTCCCAAGTTGACATGATGAACACATCTTTTTGGTACTTTTTTTTACAGCAATAGCTTTATTTTGAGATAGATTTTGTAGGATCCTTCCATGTGGATGTCCCAACCTCCTATGCCACACTTTGTCGCTTGTAGAAACTTGACTTGTAGAGTAGTAGACTTCAGGTTTAGGATCATCCAACAGGTACAGACCATTATGGTTTCTTCCCATTGTCAGCAACTGCTTTCTGTTCTTGTCCTTAACACGAACCTCATTAGAGTTAAATTTAAAAGTGCAGGGATAATCCGAAGTAAGCTTTGAAACTGACAATAAAGATTTAGCGATACCGGGACACACCAAAACATCTTTTAGAGGAAGCATACCTGAAGTAGATGGCAGAGTTGCTGATCCAACATGAGTAATGGGAAAAAAGTTTCCATCACCAACAAGAACTGTGTCTGAGCCGTGGTATTGTTGAGATTGATTAAGTCTTTGTGGTGAATAGGTCACATGAGCAGTTGCACCAGTGTCAGGGTACCACTCTTGTCCTGAGTTTTCTGTAACGTCTGTGATTCTCATGGCAGCTAAGGCAGTAGGAAATTCTTCATATTGGTAGCTGTTGTCAAACCTATGCCAACATCTCAATGTTGGATGACCATGTTTGCCACATATTTGAAATATTGGACTAGAGTTCATGCCAGATGCAGAAGAAATAGAACCTTGATAAGGAGTAATCTGATGATGAAATCCCCTGCCTTTAGTGGTGAAAGATCCTCTGCCACGGTTACCAAATCGAGAGTAAGAACGCCCCTTCCTCTGTTGTTGTAGTTTGATGATCTTACAGTGTTAAAAGCTAGATGAGGCGTGATTTCAGATGAATCTGAGTAGCCTTGTTGACGATCATCGTAGACAGTAAGCCTTGAAACCACACTTTCATAAGTTTATCCAGGATATTGATCCATTGAGTTTTCAATAACTGTGATTATTGGCTCATAATCTCTTCCAAGTCCTCGAAGAGCTGTGAAAATCTTCATCTTTTCAGTAACAGGATCTCCAATAGAAGCTAACTGATCACACAAGTCTTTTATGTCTCTTAAATACACAGCCATTGACTTGGCTTGCTTTGTAGAGTTTTGCAAACGGCGTTGTAACTCAAACAGCCTTGATGAGGAACTTCGAATAAAGTGAGTAGCAAGTGTATTCCAAACCTCATGGGCGGTTGCAGCTCCAACCACAAGACAAAGAACATCTTCAGTCATGGAACCCAAAATCCAAGCTGTAACAACCTGATCTGACCTTGACCAAGCTTGATAATCTGGATTTGGGATTTCTTCAGAAAAAACCATCTTTGTTCCGGATAGATATTGTCTCATGTGGTGGACTAGCTGCTCCATTAACAAAGCCAATCAACATTTGAGTTCGAAGTAATGATTCAAACTGTGATTTCCAAATGATATAGTTTTGTTTAGTGAGTTTTATGGTAACACAGTTTGAAATATGCAAAGAAGGAGAAGAATATGATCCATGATTTCATCCATGGCTCTGATACCATGTAAATGAATGGATAACAGAGAGAAGAGAGGTGAAGACGATGTACTATATTTTTCTGATTTTAATCGCTTAGAGTTTTCATTACATTAGATTTCTTTTTATACAAAACTAGAAAAGTGTAAAATAGCAACATCAGTTCCATTTAGCAATTGATGCAAGATAGCAAAGCTTCAAATCGATTGTGCACCACAACTGGATCCGTACTGTATGACGAAGGCATGTTTTGCTCTTGTTCAACACTCTGCTTTTGTAATAAATTCACACTGTCCTTGTCTTCACATTTTGCAGGTAGACGTTGTGGTGACTTGGGTTTCCATACTTGCATGCTTTGATTCTTGGGCCTTGATCTGTTTTCAAACTGAGTCTTAATAACTGTAATTTCCATAATAATGTACATGATTTTGAATGAATAGAGTTTTTTTCTTTGATTTTTAGTTTATTATTGAAATTCCTGTTTTGTGATGTACTGTGTTCTTGACAGGTTCTGATCGATGACTTGTAATTTGAACGACCTGTGATGTTTGTGATGTTACTGTAATTTCTATAATAATGTACATGATTTTGAATGAATAGAGTTTTTTTCTTTGATTTTTAGTTTATTATTGAAATTATATAAACATAATTGATGAGGATTGTTACAGGTTTGTTGAAAATGAACAATCAAAATCACGTTGAACGATGGAAATTAATCCAAATCATCAAATCTCTGCAAGAAGCTCGGGGTAACGAAAACAGTTTGTTTTCACTTATCATACCTTGTCGTGAACCAAAATCTCTGTGTGAAGCTATAAACCGATTGGGTTTCGAATACAAACATGTATATAAACAAGAGAAAAGTGTTGATCGTGTTTCATATTTCAGGGCAATAACTTTAGCCCGAAAAAGATTAAAACAGTTAAAGAAACCACCTTATTATAGGGGACTTGTGCTATACACAGGCACTGTTTTCGACAATAAGGAGGTTGTGATTTGCTTTGAACCATTTATACCAATAAATAGTTGTCTCTATAAGTTTGACACCAAGTTTCACACAGATGATCTTACGGAACTTGTAAATGGTGACAAGTATGGCATTTTGGCTATGGATTCAAGAGGTGTTAGCTTTGCAATATTGAGATGCACCAACCTTGAAGTGATACACACGTTCAATTTTCATAATCCAATTCCACCACGATACAACTTCCATCTCCCTCCCATCATCACCTTGATACTTCAACTTAGTTACATCTCTACTTATAGTAAAAAACAGTGGCGGATCTAGGATTATATTTTACCAGGTGCAAATTAAGAAAAATGGAAATATATAATAAATAATCAAGGGGTAAAAAATTCAATACAAATCACACTAAATTTGAAAAATTTAAGGGAGGCAAATGCACCACCTTTGTAAAGCTTGCGTCCGCCCCTGGTAAAGAAGTTGCTCAACTGAGCACAAGTTTTTACCTTGATACGTCAACTAATAAGGCGAATGCGAAACATCTGATACTTGCCGGAAAGAAACATTTTTTAGATAAATTGGTAAATGTCTTTGACGACAGGCTTAAGCCAAGTATAAAAGAGACAGTTGAAGTGCAATATAATGGTATCTTTTAATTAAATAAGGCCATCGAGAAATCTGAGTATTTAAGTCATGTGAGATTCGTGAAAGAAAAGAAGTTGATAAATGATTTTTTTAGTGAAATATATAAATTTGCTGAAGATATGTTTGTGGTTGGGATGGATGCAACGATTGGTTTAATTCCTCGTTTAGGTGTAATCAAAACACTGATAGTATGGAAAAAACTTGATGCAGAAATATACGTGTTAAAAACTGGTTTTGGTCAAACCATGTTAAAGAAATTGGAAGATGAAAAAAACAATTAAAACCATGTTAATTGTATTTGCAATGAGGTTAGCTCGTATAAGATTAAAATAGTTCAAGAGATTACCTTATTATATGAACATGCTATATATATCCACCGTCTAAAACTATATTCTATTCTTTTTATCTATTTATTAAGAAGAAGTACAAATTTTGTACATATTTTTGTAGTCAAACGCTAAGTTATCTATTATATATATATATTATTTTAGCAATGTTGAAAACAAATAACTTTTTTTTTTAATAGAAAATTACTAAATATGTCATTGGATATATTTATATTCAATATTAATAAATTAATTAATAATCTAATATATATTATATTCATTATTTAAAAATATATCAAAGATAAAAAAGTTATATTAAATATAACTTTTAAAAATACTAAAACGACACAATTTACAATTTGTTTTGGATTTAAAACAATAAATATTTGGTTGCAATATCTATGGATTTTATAATTTAATTTTAAACAAACAAATTTTTAAATAATCAAATAACAAATAAACAAAATAACGTAAAAAATCTATTCATTATATTTATTATTAATAAATTAATTAATAACTTAATATACGTTATATTCATTATTATCCTTTATTCAATATCATATTTTTTTATTTTAGGTGCAAAAAATAATTTGTTTGTTACGATTTATAATTTTTCTTCTAAAATTAAATTAAAAATCAGTTAACGTAATATTAATAAATTAGTTATAATATTCTCAAATTCAAAAATAACTAGCTTACTCTACAAGCTAAAAGTTATCTGCTTTTTCTATTCACTATATAAACATGCATTGTCACAATACCAACATCATTTCAAATATTCCACAGGTTTTTTTAATGTTAATGTTTTTTAGTTCAATTTAAAAAAAATAAATTATTTATTTTGTTTTATATGTTTTATCATGTATTAACAAAGTAATTTGGTTTTATTTGTTTGCTCATAGCATAGACAAAATACTCCAAGTCTCCAAGTGGAATATCGAAAATCTACATTTAAAACTAATCTTTTCAATGTAAGTTGTTTTCTTTAAAAATATTTTATTTAAATTTTTTTCTTTTAAAATATCTTATTTAAATTGTTTTCTTTAAAAATATCTTTTTATATACTATCTGATCCTTTAAAGATATAAAAATGTGAAAATACATGTTTCACATTCTCCATTAAATTTTTATTTTTTTATTTATTATAATAAACTCCAATAATAGTTATGTGTGTGTACTTTTTTCTTAGATTAAAATTTTTTAATCATACTAAAAAAATCAATTATTTCCAAGAAACTAAGTTACAGATTAAAAAGTTAAACAACATATTTTTATTTTTATTTTTTTAAATTTTTTATAATTTTTTATTAAAAATATGGATGCAATAGTTTGTTCTATAATCATATTCCATAATAAATTAATTAATAAATTTCTTAAAAATAAAATTTAAATTAGTTATAATTTTGTTATTCTTATTTTTTGAAATTATAATTTTTTTTGATACTCCATAAAAGTTACATGCTAATTTTTTGGAAACAATATTGTTTTTGGTGACTTTACAAAAANCATAATAAATTAATTAATAAATTTCTTAAAAATAAAATTTAAATTAGTTATAATTTTGTTATTCTTATTTTTTGAAATTATAATTTTTTTTGATACTCCATAAAAGTTACATGCTAATTTTTTGGAAACAATATTGTTTTTGGTGACTTTACAAAAATATATACGGGTAATAAAAATACATAAGATTATAAAACATAAAAATTAATTTAACTACAGATCCAGATCGAAAAAAATCTGAAAATAATTTTAAATTATATAAATATATTCCAACAGATTTTAAATATTATATTAAGATGTAAATTTATAAATCATGAATTAAAAATTCAAAAATATTACTATTATATAACAAATCAAAATTTACATAAATATATATAATATATATACAACCATAGCTCGGAGATATTATATAGTTATCTATTAAAGTTGAAATACAAATTTAATGCATATTACTATAGTAAACACTAAATCTTTAACCATTTTTCCAAAATAAAATATTTCATTTATTTAATCTAATAAAAATATTGCATTATATGATTCAATAATTTTATGAAACAAAAACTAAAGCGAATAAATATTAAAAGATATATTAATTAATACCAAAATCATAAATGGTAAGCAAGTAGTTAATATAAATATTTTTAATCATAATATCTTTATTTTTTTAAGATTTTTTTTGGCTAAAACTAAATATACTAATTTTTTTATGTTTTCTATAAATAAAAGCTATGTTTTCCAAATCATTTCACACATTAAAATATTTGAATATTATACATAACACAATGACTAGAGGAAAACAGTTTTTGGATACTTATTTATTTTATGTTATTTATTCATTTTATGATTATCATTATATCTTTTTTAATATTTTTGACAAAAAATTCAAAGTTAATTTTGAAATTATGTCAGAGCTTCCACTAGCAGGTTCTTATTTTTTCTAAAATTTCAATAAATATTTATTTAATAAGTATTTACAAACAAAAAATATCAATATTTAAAAGTTTTATTTAATAAAACGCTTCTACCACAAACCCACAATGTATATATATATTCTTTTATTTGTTATATTTCTGCAAAATAATTGACAAAAATAAGTTAGGTTTAGCCACATATATTATTATTGCAAGGAAGACAACCACATGAGCTACGCCCGGAAACCAAATAGCCAGGACTGCTTGTCAAATTCCATGCTAGTTCCACTGCTCTTTGCATCTTTACAACATGGTTTTTGTCTAGCAGTAGCTCTCCAATCCTCTGCTCTCCGATGTACCATATCCATTCTCTTCATTAATTTCTTCTCTAATTTTGATCTCATCTTTTGTATTTTCAACTAAAACAATAAAAATCACAAATTAATAATTAATTATTTAAACAATTACAACTCAACTACTCTTTTGGACCAATAGGATTGATATATAAGTATATAGCTACATAATATATGTTTAATAATTCACTTTAACTACCTCAAAAATACTAATATTTTTCTCATGGAAGTTGCACATATTAAAGCAAAATCATATAGCTACATACCACCTAAAATTACACATTAATTTCTCAAGAGAATAGATTACTTTAAAAATGTACTAATATATTCACATGGAATTTAACAAATTACAACTACAAAGATGTATCACTTTTATAAAAAAATTAGAAACTCAAACACTTTTCTAAAGCAACAAAGACTAGTCAATGAAGTCGAAGTAAGCATGTTGTTGGACATTACTCTAATATTGGCGCGTGGCTCAACATATCTGTTATGTAATGAACATACCTCAAGTTTACTGGATTGAGCTTCGGCTTTAGCCTTTTCGAGGTTAACCCATGCTTGGATTTTCGCTTCTTCTCTTTGATACCTGCAAAAGATTCAACTTTTAAGTTACCCAATTTTGTTTTTGTTCTTCTAATGCCTGACAGTTTTTGTTTATACCTTTGACAAAATTTGATCTTGTCGTCGTCTTCATCATCCCATAAAGTAGCTTTAGATTCAGACACACTTCTCCTTAACTCACTTTCCATATCGAAATGTCTTAAGCTCTTCGATATCTCTTCTTCTTCTTCTTCCCTCGAGTTCCAATGACACGTCACTGAGTTATTATAATACTGACTCGTTGTTAACTCACTGAGTCTAAGCTTGTCTGCAAACTCGGATATATCTATAACGTTTTTGGTTTCTGTTAACGGACCAGACAATTGCGAAGGCGTGTTGTGTCTCGCCGGAGATGTGCTTTTAAACGGCGTGTTACATTTTGAAGTCATTAAAGTTCCGATTGGTGTCATCTCTGTTCCGATATCTCTATGTTGAATTTGAGCTAATGCTTCTTCATCGTACCGGAGAAATTTGTCGGAATCTTTGAATATAAAACATTCTGTTGATGGAAGAATCTGTGGAACATCGTTTGCTAACTTATCTAACATTACAAAGAATCAAAATTTTAACTTTTTAAGTTTTTTAAAATATCAAAACTTTAGAAAAGGTTTCTTCTTTATTTACCTTTAAGGATAAGATCTGGTGGAGATAATGAGATAGATCCATTGAAACATTCTTCCATCTACCAATTCCAAAAAAGAAACATTTTGATTTCAATTACTGCTTCATTAGATTCCCAATTCCAAAATGTTTTAGGGTTTTGTTGAGAGCCAAACCTGGTGACTAAACCCATCAAATTGGGTGTTTTTGAGGGAATGTGCTGGAGAATCATGACTAGAGGTGACCCATTTCTCAGCATCAATCCATTTAGAAGGGAAGTTTCTTCTTCTACCAGAGACATTGCTACTGAAACTGAAGACTCCTTTACCTGGAGTACAAGGAGACTCCATTAACATCACTCTTCTTTGTCCACTGCTTCTTCCTTCTCCAATGCTATTTTGTGATGAGAAACTCTGTTTTCTTTCATTTACCATCTCACTGTTACAACTATTACTACTTTGGTTTGATAAAATTGGCAGTGACTTGATGAAATCTTCAGTGTCCTTCTGATTGATTCTGCTTATAAGTGAGTTTTCTGCATATGGGTTTGTGCTAATTTCTGTGTTTTTCTTCTGAAAACAAACAAACAAAGAGAGATTTAAGAACAAAAGATATATGATCAAACGACAATAATGCGTTTACCATATTATGAGGAAACAAAAGCTGAGTTTGGAGATGAAGCTTGGAGCTGTTGTTTCTTGTGATGTCCATTGAGTTTTCTTTGTTTAGTTTCTTTCTGTTGTGTTTATTTTGGTTTATAGAGACAGAAAAAAGAGACGTTGTAGGAAAATTGCATTAGCTTCTTTTAGTCTTAGATGTATATACAAGAATAAAGGCTTGCCCAGTTTTTTAGAGTAGACCATTGTCTAAAGGGTTCTAGTTTCATGTAAATAAAAGAGTATACATATGATATTTCAAATAACTTCTAATACGTTAAATTAAAACTTAAAAATTTACCCATGCAAAAAATTAATTTAAAAAATCTTAGTTTTTACCCATGCAAAAAATTAAAAACTTAAAAATTAATTGTTTACAATTAATATAAAATAGGTAAATATATCAAAAATTAGGTGTAGTAAATGACTAATTTAGTTATGTGTATATTAATAATTTAATATTACATTACGTCGTTATGCAAAAATTTATCATGCAATTCCCGTTTTACAATTATGCTATCAAATGATTATGCAATATCAACCAATAAGAATCGCAATTCCACAATTATAGGTCATTTATTTTTCAAGTAGGGTCGTGTTTATGTAAACAATATCTTGAAGTAGTTCAGCATGCTTAGACTATTATATTGTCGGATATATCAAATTGAGTTAATTTAGTCATCAGAACGAATTGGAATTAGTGAAGAAGAAGATAATAGTAGAGAGTACATAGAGTGGTCATGACTCATGAGCTCTTTCACTCTTTGGGAGAAGTTCAAATGCATTAAAAGATGAGATGTGACGTCTCTTTCTCTATATTCGTATAATATAAACATTATCATGATTATATTATATCGAGGCCTAGGAGGCTGGAGCGACTAAAGAGTGTAAAGTCCAGTAAAGAGTAATCTCGTATACTATAGTTGTATTCGAAATACTAAAAACAGCAGCTCAAAACAAGAAACTCTTTAGAGTTTTGTGCACACGTGTTTTTTCGTATTACTTTTGATATCTCATTCTGTTTTCCTAACCGACAATCACATTTCTGTTGCTCATATTGGATACAAAATCTAGAGGGAAGGCCAGATAAAACAGGTGTACTGCTAGCTAACGAGCTTGCAAAGCTTGGTGTTCCAGTGAAGCTTCTGATAGATTCAGCTGTGGCTTATAGCATCGATGAAGTAGTCATGGTTTTTGTTGGAGCAGAAGGAGTAGTTGAAAGCGATGGGATAATTAACATGCCCTCATTGCACATAGTTGCAGAATCATTTAAATGATTCAACACCTTTTTTGTTGTTTTCTTAGTTTGCAAGGCTCTATCCGTTGGATCAAAAAGGACTTAGAACCAGCGTTGCTACTTATTGATTTCGATGAACATGTACCTCCTAAGGTTGAGGTAGAAAGATCAGCAACATCAAGGGACGACTACACTCCTTCTTAGTACTTGACTTTGCTCTTCACTGATCTTCGTGTTCTGACTCCATCTGTAGTAAAAGATCAGCTAATTCAGCTTTACTTGTAACTAAACAATGCATGAGTTTTTTTTCTACGTGTTATATATACTAATATGTTCCATTTCTATTGTCCATATTGTATACAATGTTAGTTATATACTTATGATCTCTTAAATCCATCCTATAATCTCTTAAAACATGTTGAAACAACTACATGATCATTATGATGAACTTAACTATGAAATGACAATAGAGAAACACTAACCTTTATCACTGGCCATATCCTTTTATGAATCCGTTAACCTTTCTGTATGTTTGTTCTTCTCCTTCCTGTCTTTTCCGAGATTATCCCTTCGATGGAGCAGGGTTTCTACCTTTCAATCTCTCACTATGATTCTCTCTTTTATTGTGATTAGTGTTCTGATTTTGTTGATTATATCATTAGTTCTTAATGTGAATCCCCTCTCTTTTTTTTATACACCATAAC
>KE159056.1:71413-82742 GCA_000411055.1 Leavenworthia alabamica | reverse complement strand
AATTTATAAATAAAAAATAATTATAATATTAATAAAAATCAAATATTTCATAATTTTTTTTTAGAGTATTAGAGCAAAGATGAAAAACTCTCTTCATATGAGTTATATGTGACATGAGTGATTTATATGTATCATATTTTTTTAAATTATTTTATCATTTTTATTTTAGAAACTTTTCATATTTTTTCTATTTAAAACTATAAACTCTTTATCATAATTTATTATTATTAAATAATATAAGTTATTGAACTTATTTAATACATATTTATGTCTTATGAATAACTTTTTATTAATTTTTATGAATGATATTTTAGTTGACATCCAATCTTTTTACTTTTTATTTTATTTTAAAATTATAAAACATTTGAGGTATAAAAAGATAGTCATAATGTTAATAAAAATTAATTGTTTCTTAAATTTATATATATATTATTAGAGCAATAGAGATTAATAATGTGTGAAAATATAGAAAAAAATAATTATACAATAGTATTGATGTTTTGAAAAGTGATTAATAAAGATATTAGTGTTCCGAAAAATATCAATAATAAAGAAATAAAGAACAATAAAAAATGTTTGGTGTTATGTTGAATGATTAATACAAAAAAAATATGAAAAAGAAAAAAAAAGGAAAAAACCCTGTCAAATATTTAATTATAGCTATCATTTTGTATATGAACATAAAAAATTAACATTTGTTCATTTAATTCTATTGATTATTTCACACATATTTTAATAAATATTTTTTATTTATAATTTTTGTATCTTATTTTTAATATATTATCTTATTTTTAATATATAATTTAATATTATTCATATTAGTTTTAAAACAAATCAATATATTTTTAAAATTGTGCAATTAATTATTAATATTTTATATTTCTTACAAATTGTTTTAAGAATTCATTATAATTTAAAATTATTTATTTATTAATATATATATATATATTTTTTATTATATTATTTAATTAATGAATATTTTTATTATAAATATGATTATACATCAATATATATTTTTACTATGTAAAAATAACAATATAATTAAAAAAAAACTGCACGCGGATATACATCTATGGCTTCTTAATATAATAAGTTGCTGGCTTTAGTTTTCATCGAAGATTTAAATAAGAAAAAACGCTAGCCTTTTGACTTGGGTTTAGGTTTCCGGGTCAAATAAACCGGCTTAGCTTAGGATGCAAATTAAGCATCCGATTCACACCGATCTTTCTTTTTCTCTGAGAAGAATTCACAGATCACACGTTGTTCCATACCGGTGAGCATCTCAACCTTTGATTCAACCTCGTCTGATTAAGAATCTTAAGGTTTCAAAAATTCTCACCTTTAGTTGAAACCCTAGTTCGTTTAGGTTGGTTTTTAGCTAATGATGATCTATAGCGGGTAAATAGAGCTGATCCGTTCAAATTTCGAAAATGAGAGCTGTAAATTTTCTATATAGCTCGAGCAATCCCAAATTTAGAGGTATTTTCCATGGGCTTTGTGCTATAATCCTATTCTTCTTCTTCTTCGATCAGAGCAATATACTCAGGAACCCTTTTATAAAGCATCCATCTTTCATTAATAGACATGGTCAATTCAATAGTGGGTCTAGCCAGTTTATTGTAACTCGTCGGCATATGAGTGAAACTGAGACTAATGGTTCTGGTAATCACAGCGTAAGTGTTGATACTACTCTGTTTTGCTCTGGTTTATATCAACACATTGGTTATGTTGATCAATGTGAGTTCTTAAAATCCAATCCTATTTGTTCTCCAGATGGGTTCTTTGATTACCTCAACTTCTTCTACTGCTCCTGCAGAGATTTTAAGATCTTGGGTTATTTTGTGTTAGGGTTTTGGCTTGTTGCTTTGTTTTATCTCTTGGGTAATACTGCTGCTGATTACTTTTGTTGTTCATTGGAGAAGCTTTCTAAGCTTTTGAGGTTACCTCCTACTGTTGCTGGTGTTACTTTACTTCCACTTGGTAATGGAGCTCCTGATGTGTTTGCTAGTATAGCTGCTTTTGTTGGTTCAGATAAAGGTGAAGTGGGTCTTAACAGCGTTTTGGGTGGTGCTGTATTTGTGACTTGTGTTGTTGCTGGGATTGTTTCCGTTTGTGTTGCTGATAAAGAAGTTAAGATTGATAAGAAATGTTTCATCAGAGACTTGAGTTTCTTTTTATTCACTCTTGCGTCATTGATTGTGATTTTGATGGTTGGTAAAGTGACTGTAGGTATCGCTATTGCATTTGTTTCCATCTATGTTCTTTATGCTTTTCTCGTGGCGGCGAATGAGATTTTGCGGAAACATTCCAGGAGGTTGAAGCTGGATTCTCTTACACCTTTGCTCCCAATGCAAGGAAGTGTGTTTTCCCCAAGTGTTGAAGAGGATATTCCTATGTACAGTCCTTTGCTAGAACTTGACACTGAAGAAGGTCCACCTCGGCTACATGATTCTCTGCCACAGTGGATGTGGGCTACAAATGTAGCCATCTATTCAAATCATTTCTCAAAAGCCAATGCTCATGATGAAGAAAGACCTCCATGGGGATGGACTGAAGATGATGCAGAAGTTGAGAGCTCGTTATGTGCTAAACTCACATCCTTGCTGGAAACTCCACTGACAGTTCCTAGACGGTTAACAATCCCATTGATCGAAGAAGATAGCTGGTCAAAGACGTACGCAGTGGCTAGTGTCTCGTTAGCCCCTATCTTACTCTCCTTTCTTTGGAGCAGCCAAAATGATACAAGTATTCAAGCTCGTGTTATAGCTTACTTTATCGGAATTGTGATTGGATCTACTCTTGGTTTTCTAGCATACAAAAACACAGAACCTGATCGTCCGCCTCAAAGATACTTAATCCCTTGGGTGCTCGGTGGATTCATCATGAGCATTGTATGGTTCTACATGATAGCAAACGAACTTGTTGCCCTTTTGGTTACGTTTGGTGGAATCTATGGAATCAACCCGTCGATACTCGGTCTAACCGTACTTGCTTGGGGAAACTCAATGGGTGACTTAGTATCAAACATTGCATTGTCGATGAACGGTGGAGATGGAGTGCAAATCGCGTTATCAGGTTGTTACGCAGGTCCAATGTTTAACACACTTGTTGGGTTAGGTATGTCAATGCTTCTTGGTGCTTGGTCGAAGAGTCCAGATACTTACATGATCCCGGAGGATAATAGCTTGTTCTACACACTAGGGTTTCTCATATTTGGATTGATTTGGTCTCTTGTGATGCTCCCACGTAACGAGATGCGACCGAGTAAAGTGATGGGCATTGGTCTGATCACGCTGTATCTGATATTTGTCACGTTCAGGCTCAGTTCTGCCATGGGATTCATACCTTGGGCTTCTTAAAACGCCACTGTAACAGATTTGTGAGTTTCTATTTAAGGTTTTATTTGTCTGATTAAACCAAATAGCTTACCTATTGTATACATCAGCTAGTTAGAGAGAGCCATGGGTTATGAAGAAAGTCTTTGTTTGTATTACGACTATGTAACGGGACTTTGTAACTGATAATAAATATGAGCCATTAAAAAAGCCCATCAGTTCCGACACGTGTATTATGTAGCTCCGTTACCTTAACACCACGTGTCAATTATTTTTCAGGGAGGTATCTTCTTAAAAAAAAAAGACGCAAATATAAATATTCCGAGAGGATAATCGCGAAGTAATTAGCGCAAAATCGTTAGACAAAGTTTAAATATAAAAAAAGTAAATTAGTGCGAGGGATCCATTGATTGAACAAGCAGAAAATAGTTACGACATTAACGAATAACAAATTAACAATCATCTTACACTTAAAAGAGTTTAGGTAGTTATCTCTTGTTGACCAAAAGGGTAATTACGTAACTTTAGAAAGTTTTCGCCTCTCGATTGCTGGATTTAACGGATGAATAAGAACAACACGAAAGATAGATTAGTTTCTTCTGAATGAAAAAAGTAGAAGAAGAAGAGTAAAATTTTCAATCTCTCTTTTAACCTGACACAATCTCTTCGTTTTCCATTCAGTTTCGTGTTTGAAATTGTGTATATACTTTGGATCGATTTTGTTCAGAAAGATCTGTTTGTTTTCTAGGGAAAGTTATTTGTTTATCGGGAAAGTCGACGAAGCATTAAAGTCGATTCCAGAAATTTCAAACTCAGAAATTTGTAGTTAATTTGATTCCGAATAAAAAAACCAGAGAGTTTCCATGGTGGTAGCAACGACCATATCGCTTTACGCGAGTCCACCGAGCACTATATGCTCCACAGCTCACCAGATTAACGCTCATACCTCCTTTGATCTCGATCTGAACTCTAGATCTTCATCGGCGTCTTCTTCGACGACATCGCCTACAATCGGAGGTCTCTCTTTGCTTTTCTCCGGCGCATCCGTCAAATCATCGCCTTCCTCATCATCATCACACCCAACCTTAGCAGAGGAATTAGCTTCGATACGCCATGATCGAAGCGAGGATCGGACCTTAACCGGCTCCTTCTCTTATTCTCCCGGTTCTTCATATCTTAAACGAGATCATCAAAGCCCTGTCTCGGTGCTTCATGGTTCAATTTCATCTAGCAATAGTCCTCCTATGAGAATTTCACGTGATCGGAACTTAGATGGGAGCTTCAATTGTGGCTCTCCTCTCCGTGTAGGATCTACCAGATTGTTCAATGGATTCGTCAGGAAAGCGTTAGGCTCGTGTGTTGATTACGATACAGACTATGTTCTCGTCGATGAGCAGTTACCGTTCACCATGGACGACGGCTTCGAAGGAGAAAGAAGACAACCATATGCTAGGGATTTGCTTAGACGTGCTCAATTGAAACATAAAATCTTCGAAGATGAATCTGTGATCAAAGCATTTTACGAAGCTGAGAAAGCTCATAGAGGACAGGTATGTGAAGAACTAAAAAATCTCACAAATTTCTCAAAAAAATTGGTTTTTGAGTTTACTAATTCATGTGTTTGAATTCAGATGAGAGCAAATGGTGATCCTTATCTGCAACATTGTGTTGAGACTGCGATGTTGTTGGCTAACATCGGAGCTAATTCGACCGTTGTTGTAGCTGGAATTTTACATGATACTTTAGACGATTCGTTTATGAGCTATGATTATATTCTCAGAACTTTTGGATCAGGAGTTGCTGATCTTGTGGAAGGGGTAAGTAAAAGAAGCAGCTACAAACGTGTCTCAGCTAATGCTTGTTATTGATCGAGACTTGAGATCTAATTAAGTTTATTGCATTAGGTGTCTAAGCTTAGCCAATTAAGTAAACTTGCTCGGGAAAACAATACGGCTTTTAAAACTGTTGAAGCAGATCGTTTGCACACTATGTTTCTGGCAATGGCAGACGCTAGAGCTGTTCTTATAAAGTTAGCTGATCGGTTACACAACATGATGACGCTCTATGCTTTGCCACCTGCGAAGCAGCAAAGGTTTGCTAAAGAGACTTTGGAGATATTTGCGCCATTGGCTAATCGATTGGGAATCTCTAGCTGGAAAGTTGAGCTTGAAAATTTGTGTTTCAAGCATCTTCATCCCGATCAGCACCACGAGATGTTCGGTATGCTTGAGGATTCATTTGATGAAGCTATGATTACTTCTGCGATTGAGAGAATGGAGCAAGCACTTAAGAAAGAAGGCATTTCTTACCATGTTCTCTCTGGACGACACAAGAGCTTGTATAGTATCTACAATAAGATGTTGAAGTAAGTTTTCATTTCCTCTTTATTTGAATGTGCTTGTTGGTTTATCGGTTTCTGAACTTGTTGAACTTTCATTTACGTTAGGAAAAAGCTAACCATGGATGAAATTCATGACATTCATGGGTTACGTTTGATTGTTAACAATGAGGGAGATTGTTACAAGGCCCTAAGAGTAGTTCACAAGCTATGGTCTGAAGTCCCCGGAAAGCTGAAAGATTACATTTCTCATCCTAAGTGTAACGGGTGGGTTCTGCAAACTAGTCCGGTCATAAGCTTGAAATGATATGAACTTCCTTCTTTCTTTGTTTTTCTGACTTTGGTTTTTGAAATTTCAGGTACCAATCTTTGCATACTGTAGTGATGGGTGATGGAACTATTCCGCTCGAAGTTCAAATACGTACAAAGGAGATGCATTTGCAGGCTGAATTTGGGTTTGCAGCTCACTGGAGATACAAGGAAGGTGACTGTAAACACTCATCATTTGTGCTTCAAATGGTTGAATGGGCAAGATGGGTTGTGACTTGGCATTGTGAAACTATGAGCAAAGACAGATCCTCGATCTGCTCTTCCGAGCCCTTCTGCAGTTTCCCATCTCACGCTGAAGACTGTCCATTTTCTTATAAGCCTAATGCTAACCAGGAAGGACCAGTCTATGTCATAGTGATCGAGAACGACAAGGTTAGTTATTATAGATCTCCTTCGAATTGTTTTGCTTGAGGATGTTTCTTTGCTTGGAGTTATAATTTGCTAAATCTGAAATGCAGATGAATGTGCAAGAGTTTCCTGCTAATTCCACAGTGTCAGACTTGTTAAGCAAAGCAGGGCCAGGGAGTTCGAGATGGTCAATGTACAGCATCCCAGCCAAGGAGGAGCTAAGACCAAGGCTAAACCAGACACCTGTAAGTGATCTAAAATGCAAGCTGAAGATGGGAGATGTGGTGGAGCTGACTCCAGCTATACCTGACAAGTCTCTGACTGAATACAGAGAGGAGATTCAAAGGATGTATGATCGAGGGCTCGCCTTTTCACGCCCTCACCGTGCAGCTCCTAGTACCATGGTTGGCTGGGGAAGCTAATAAATTCTTCTATTTCTTGGTCAAAACATATTTGTTCTATGTATGTATGTATAGTAATGCTTCAGAAGATTTGTTGTATCTTTTGTCTTCTTGATTCCCACAATATATAGTGTATAATGCACATGATCTATAAAAACTGACTCTGGTCATAAATATCTGGAGTCATTAATATATGATTCTCTTGCATTCTAATTATTCATACATAACAATATAGTTGTTTTTTGTTTGTCTCTCTGCTTATTTGGGTCGTCTAGAGAGAGGGAAAGAGACCCTTTGAGGAGTTTGGCTTGGCAGGTCTGATGTTTGTTGTTGTTGTTCTTGTGAGGTCTGTGCAGGATCTGTCATTTCTTCATCGTCTTCCGTTTCTTCAGGTTCTGTGGAAGCTGACTTCTTTGGTATAACCAGCTGGTAGTTTGGGCTTAGCAATGTGTCTTGTTCAGGCGGGAGTTGAACACCAGGTCCTGCTATTGATTTTGGTAAAGGGATCTTGTTCCTGCTTGCAGCAAGTTCTAGCAGAACCTAAATCATACAACAAACACACATAAACATCGAGATTCCAGATTAGCAGATCAAGACCTTTGAGGTTCTTAGTAATGCATATATAATTATATATAGATGATAATACCTCTCTGGGAGGTGGCTGTGAAAAGCTGAAATTAACTTTGGATTGAATAGCAAGCTTCACATCATCACAATCAATGTTAGATTTGCTAGCATGCTCTGAGTAAACCTGAGCATCAGTCAACACTTCGACCACATATCGATACCATAATTCTAGAAACTGGTTTATCACACGAGGCTCGTAGTCTTCTACACCCATCGATTTAAGCAGAGATTTCACAATCTTAGCGTCTCTAGGTATATCTTCTTCACCTTCTCCAGCCATTTTTTTTTCTAAACAAACACAAAGGTAAATCTACAGAGTCAATTCATACATCTTATGATATTGAAAAATCACAAAACATCAATCGAATCTAACAAGCAATCATCGTTCCGCACTACGAAGAAAGCATTTAAGCTTTCATATTCAGAGCTTTGAGGATCCGAGAAACCGAACAAGGAGATAAGAAAATACAAGATTTTATGCCACAACAAGGCGATATTACCTAACGCGAGACGAAATAGGTAGATATTTATTGGAAGAAACACGACGAGTATTGATCACCGGCGGCGATGAAAAGAATCGGCGACTACTGTCTCTCTTTCTCGGACTAGATCTGTTGCTATTTATGGTTTTGGTTTGTAAATCCACTATAATATTGAGGGCAAAACTGGAGTTTAATTAACGCAAATTATCTATGGGCCATGGCGTTTAGTGGCTCCCAACTACTAAAATAGTGGGCCAAATGGGTATTGGTCTTTTGTATTTTACTCGAACATGGGCCAATAGAAGACCCAAAATAGTAATGGCCGTTGGATGTAAATCTTGTTGTAGAATGAGAATCATCTAACTTTGAAACTAGTAAAATTATTTTGTACTTTACTCTTATAGGCCCATTAAGACCCATATGAGTTTCTTCCAAGAGTCTTCTCTTTACTTGTCCGTGACACCGTTGGCCCAAATAGACGGAAAAAGAGTAACGTCTTTCATCAGTAATTATTATTCTCTCTTTAAGAAAACAACCCATCAATGGCCACGGAGTCGCCGAGCTCTGTTCGGAAAGGTAAGCCTCTGATTGATCCGTGAAATTCAAAAATTGGATCGACTGAATCAAATTCAGTTACGTATAATTGGAAATTTTAATTTATAGATATCGAAGATTTATTGATGATTTAATAGTAGAAATTGGTTTTGATAAACAGTTGTTGTTCATCTAAGAGCTACTGGAGGAGCTCCTATACTCAAACAAGCTAAGTTCAAGGTTCTTTTTTTTGTTTATTACCTTCCACGCTAATTAGGGTTTGTTAATTTGTTTTATCACTCGATCTTCTTATCTTGAATTTTCATTATAAGTTGTGTTTATTTTGAGTATTGATGAATTCTGTTTTATCATTTGTTTCATCAGTGGATCTTTTAGTTGATGAATTTGATTGTTAATGGTTAGGTTTTGAGTTGAAAATTCATTTATTTGTTATTGGTTAGTATAATTCACAATTTAGGCAAAAAGTTTCTGAATCAATTCTAGTTGTCTTACATTATACTGAATACTTTTGATCTTTCTGTGTTATGAATGTTTTGCAATCTCGTTTTAAAGATTCCAGGGACTGATAAATTTGCTAAAGTGATTGACTTTCTAAGAAGACAACTTCATTCTGATTCATTGGTAAAAATAAACACATCTTCTTCTCTATGTGTATGAATCTATGCAATAATCAATCTTACATTTCTGTATTTTTGTTGTTTTGTAAGTTTGTGTATGTGAACAGTGCTTTCTCACCAAACCCTGATGAATCAGTGATTGATCTATATAATGTAAGTCATCTTCATTTTGAATCTCATCTCTGTTTATATAACTAGTCTTTGGATTATCTTCTTCTTATATTGCTTATTACATGGTGCTGGTTTGATTGGTATTTGCAGAACTTTGGGTTTGATGGTAAACTGGTGGTTAACTATGCTAACTCCATGGCATGGGGATAAAACCAAATACTAAAGAACTCTCAAGTTGCATTCATTGCTGGTACTCTCTCTTTCTTATTTGGTTTCTATCATCTACAAAAAAAACTTTCATGCTTGGTGTTATCTCTTTGAACTTCAACTTAGGATTCTAAGTCAAATCTTTAAATAACTGATTATGAATGGATCGTATCATTATTTATATATTGAGCTTAAATGTTTCAGGGTCACGCTAGATGATCGCTCTGTTTTGAAAGATGATATTGAGAAGGAGATTGATGTACATAATCTAGCAATGGAATTAATCGGTTTTACCCTAAATACATGTACATAAAAGACCATATGAAAGATGTGCAAACAAAAAAGACCATAAAAGATCGTTTATTTATTCTTTTTTTTTCTCTGTTTCTTCTAACAATTAAGTATTACATTATGATTGTTATAAAGTTGACATATTTATGTACAAATCAAAACCAAATTTTGAATCTAAAAAAGGACTAAACATACCTTCTCTTCTAAACCCAATATAATATTACTATTCTTCATCTAATATAAAGACTTTACTTGTTGTCGAAACTGTAATCAGACTCTAGCGATCCGAGAAAACAAGTACAAGCACAGTGATCACAAATGCAACGGTGAATATCAAAGCCTGCAAAATAGATAAGTTGGTAAATCCAGTTTAAAAGCTGACTTGTATTTGAGGGAGAATGCATTGTTAACTCACAGCTATAGCAGAGGCAGCAAGACCAGATCTTTCACGTAGATCTCTACGGTAATAGTTTGTAAAATACAGAAATGTAGCAACATACCAAGCTAATGGGAAGACAAATCCAATAAGAAACCTAACATAATCAGGGTAAAAATGAATCTGCTTCAGCAAAAGACACAATGATAGGAACAAAGAGTGAGTAGAGAAGCGTTAAAAAAACTCACGAGAACCAACCGATACCACAACCAAAGCAAGGAAGAGGCTTATAGAAAAGTCCTAACTCTCCATCAAGGATTAGACTATACTTTCCTTTCTTTTGTTCTTCTAAATCTTCTATCATTTAAACAAAAGGGATTCAAACAGTTAACAATCTCATACAGAGCAACAAGAACAAGAGAAATGAACAAAAACTTTGAACATACTTTGATTCATTGCGAAATAACAGCTATGGTATCCTCCAATTTAACGTCTTATTAACTAGAAACCTGAACATCAATCAAACAGAAAATGTAAAGAACAATTTGTGATGTGAGAAAGCTGAGTCCTTTATATAAAGCAGGTCAAATGCACCAGCCAATGTCTCAAGCAGAGTCATTTCGATTTAAAAAAAAACATCTGAGAAGATTATCAAAATCTCAGAAAACCAAAACAATGAATGATCCAATAACATTTTAAATCTTACAAGTCTGAGGATTCGGAGAAAGAAGCAATTAAGAAAAAATAAAAACCCAATTGTTGCTGAGATAAATAGAATGAAAAAATTTCCGATTAAAAAGCAAACGAAAGAGAGAGAAACAGAGATTGCCTGAGAGAGAGATTCGCGACCGATATCGACGGCAAAATATATTCTTGCTTTCGTTGCCTAACGTTTTTTTTCTCTCAATTTTTATTTATTTCCACCATTGCTTAAAAGACGATTTTTTTTTGGATTTGGGGACAGAAAATAAAACGTCAGTAAAAATTATGGGTATATCAAAATTGGTACATTGTGTTATAAAAATATAAACCAAGAGAAGTGCGAGATCAGAGAGTCTTCTTACGAGCTTTAATGTGTGTTAATAATTGCGTGGTTCTCTTTTAGAGCAACATAGTTTCAAGATTTTCTATGTAACCCTTATTTGCTTTTAACCATTCAGCTCCAATAGAACCTGCCGAACCGAAGACGGGCACCGATAGTATCTGAAGAGCATAACAAAACATGCTGACGCGACAAGGCATAGAGTCTCTCATAGACGTCTAACTATACAGAAGAACCACACAAAAACATTACCTTTTTCTGTTTAAAGG